>JAOUQT010329754.1:0-13520 GCA_025769995.1 Xyliphius kryptos
TGTAATTTGGCAGGTTTACTCTGATGCTGAGATGGGAACTTGTTCTTCTTAAACGTTGGTTTAAGATTTAACTCATTTCACCCACTCGAAGTAGCAATGTTCTATGGAGGCTATGGCTTGTGGAAAGCCCTTGATTGGTCAGGGCCCATACTAGCTCACTCTTTCTAAACCAAAAATTGCCAGCAGGGGTGTCTGTTGGACTGGCGTTCCAGGGGTAGAGAGGTGGTCGATAGCCCAGGACACACTGAAAGGGTGTTAGCTTTGTGGCAGAGTGCCTCATGGAGTTTCGGACGTATTCAGCCTACGGCAGGCACCTAGACCAGTCCTGGGGACGATGATGGCAGAACCTCCTCAAGAAAGTTCCAAGTTCCTGATTGACTCTCTCTGCTTGACCATTAGCCTGTGGATGATAACCAGACATTAGGCTTTTTGACACCCCTTACTTCTCCATAAAAATTTCCCATACCTCAAACGTGAACTGCAGACCTCTATCACTCACAATAAATGGACGACATGCTCAAAGAGTAGTTCAATAGTACACATGGCAAACGGAAGTTTAGGCAAAGGAATAAAGTGCATAGACTTTGAGAACCGATCTACAGTCTTAGGTGTAGCCTCTGAAAGGAGGGAGATCGTTCAAGAAGTCAATGTTATATGGGACCAGGGATGCTCTGGCACAGGTAGTGGCATCATTTTCACCACCATTTTTGTGGAACCTTAGCCTGTGCACAAACAGAACGGGGCAGGACAAACTCGTTAATGTTTTTGCTCATATTTGGCCTCTAATACCTTGCTGACAGCAGAGCTAGAGTGTGCCTGGTGCCTGGATGCCCCACTCCGGGAGTAACATGAGCCCATGTAATTAGTCAGTTTTTAAGGGAGGAAGGCACAAATAACCGATCTGGAGGACACTGTACTGGATTCGCTGGATAAGCTTATCCAAATACCAGGAGATAGCATGAATAAATTTACACGGGGCACAATAAATTGCACGGGTTCATCATTCTCAGGTTCCACGTCTCAAGTAGTTTTATTGTCATTTCAGCCATATACAGTGTTACAGTACACAGTGAAACAAAACACTGTTCCTCCAGACCAGGGTGCTACGCAGAACATAAAAGTGCACTAGTGCAAACAGTACAACCAACAAATACACACAGTACAAACAATAAATATGAAAAATACAGAACAATAAATACACACAGTACAAACAATAAATACACACAGTGGAAAACAGTGGAAAACTGTAATAAGAATTGTCACAAGAGGGCATCAGCCTTGCCAGTCTCTGAGCCCGGTTGATAAGCAATGTGAAATGAGAAGCGAATAAATAACATGGCCCATCTAGCTTGTCTTGGATTTAACCGTTTTGCGGATTTCAGGTATTTTAAACGGGTGTGTTGCCCCCTCCAACCAGTGCCTCCATTCCTCAATAGCCAGTTTTTCGCCAGAAGCTCTCTGGCCGTCATAATTACGGTCTGTAGGCGACATCTTGTGTGAAAAGAATGCAATGGGGTGTAATTTGGCAGGTTTACTCTGATGCTGAGATGGGAACTTGTTCTTCTTAAACGTTGGTTTAAGATTTAACTCATTCCACCCACTTGCAGTAGCAATGGTCCAGAATTCCAGCGCATACTCAGCTACTCAGCGATCAAACTGAGTGAGATTTAACCGGCAGGATGATCAAACACCACTTTGAATACTGAGATGAAATGTTCATATGAGCGTGCTTGCTCACCTGCGTGATTCCACATGCCTGTGGCCCATTCCAAGGTTTTGCCGCTCAGCAGGCTGATTAGAACTGCCACCTTTTGTTTATCTGTGAAGTTTCCCTGAATCGAAAAGAAATCTCGCATTAGAGAAGAAAGCCATTACACTTTTCTGGTTTACCGCTGAAGTGCTCCGGGAGAGATATGGGGATGTGGGCTCTATGAGCCATTTTAACTAATTACGTTTGTGCCCGCATCATCATCTTATGGAGTGCCATGTGTGTCTCCTCCAGCTGCTGTGTGCTCAAAAACAATGCCTGCTGCAATGCACTTGTGTTCGCTGTCTCCATGTTTGGAGGTGGATTGATCTGTAATGAAATTCAATTCAATTCAATTTTATTTATAAAGCGTATTTCAAAGCGTATAATGAAACCCTCCAGACAAGAGCTTAGGAGACAATAGTACAATGTAGCACACACACAAAATATTACAGCTCAGAGTGCTGGGAGTGTGTGAGGTATGATCATTGTAATAGGGAGGTTTTACATTATTGTGTGAAGCTGCAAGAAGCCTGCACCTTCTGAATGCAGTAGATGAGGTGGATCATAAAATATTAATAGTTCACTTAGATATTGTGGAGTGAGAATAATAAATTTTATATTCAATACAGAATTTAATTAAAAGTCAGTGAACTGTAATTATGATATGATATGTGACAATTAATTTAAGACACAATATCTGCAGTGTGTTTCTGCAGAGAGAGTGAGAGACAGAGAGAGAGAGAGAGAGAAACCCAAGATAAATAGAGATGTAAATAAAGATAAGTAGTAATCTACAGATGATTTATCATTTATAACTCTAGATAGTCTGATTCACTGATTATTGAGTTCTAATTGAAGTTTATTCTCTTATTTGATCTTTCCTTACAGTCGGTTGTGGTCCACTTCTCCGCTGTTCTCCACACAATGACTTGTTTGTTCCTCTTTCAGAAATGCTGATGTTGATGCTGGAGAAAATGTAGCTTCCTGTAGAGAACAAACAGTAGTTCCACTTTAATGTGGTTTTATCTACACATGTGGTTCTAATGTGGGTCAAAAAAAAACACCAACATGATTTATGATAATAAAAAGAGTCATTAACTCAGTACAAGATACAGGAACACGAGAACAGACACGTTCTACATTTAACTAACCATTACAGAACCTGTTATAGAACCATAATAGAACCATTTTACAACCTGTTACGGAACCCTTTACAACCCTTAAAGAACCCTTTACAACCTGTTACTGAACCCTTACAGAACCCAGTTACAACCTTTACACAACATGTTATATACAGAACGATGTTATAGCCCATTAAAGAAACTTTAAAACCTGTTACAGAACCCTTACAGAACGATTTTACAACCTTTACAGAATCTGTAACCCCTACACGGCCCTGTTACAGCCCTTTAAAGAACCCTGTTACAACCTGTTACAGAACTCTTACAGTACCCTGTTACAACCCTTACAGAAACTGTTATATAACCCTTACAGAAGCCTGTTACAACCTGTTACAGACCCTTACAGGACCATGTTACAATCCTTACAAAATCTGCTATAAAACTATTACAGGATTACAAAACCCTTTTACTACCCTTAACAGAACTCTTACTCTGTTAAAACTCTTACAGTAATGTTATAGGACTCCTTCATAAAATTCTTACAGAACTGTTACAGGACCACTTTAAAGAACCCTTACAGAACTCTGTTGCAACCTATAGAGAACCTTTAGAGAAACCATTATAGAACCCTTTACAGAACCCTGTTACAAACCTTAAAGTGATTCTGTAACGGATATTACCACATTGGCTCAGGAACAGTTCAAAAAACCATTGACATTGAACACAGTTCACCCCACAATCTTCTTTCCACATTCCACTAAGTGTAAGTTAAAACTATACAAAGCAATGTGAAAGCCGTATCAACACCATCCAGATACACCAAAGATGTCTCTGGGCACAAGCTCATCTAAGTTGGACTGACACAATATAGAAAAGTGTCCTGTGGTCTGATTAGTCCACATTTAAAATTGTGTTTGTAAATAATGGACATTGTGTTCTCCGGGCCAGATTGTTATCATTGCAAAGTTCAAAAGCCAACTGTAACGAGATGAGGCAAAAGTAAACGCAGTGAGATTCTTTTTAATAATGATCCTTAACAAAAATAAACAAACAAAGAAATGTATTTGCAAAAATGAGAGAAAACAAAAGGGAACAAGAAACTTGACATAACTTAGCAAAACACGCAGCATGAAACAAAGAACGAAACTCTTAGCATAGGTATAGTCTTATCTCTTATAGTTTTACTTTATATTTTAATGCCGCACACTGAACTGAACAAAAACTCAACTTAAATAACCTGGTAAATCAGTGTGCCGAATTGCAACCAGCTGCCCTTCATTACTTCATGTAACTGCCCCATAAAATCTGTAAACAAGTGCAGTCACATGTTGCCGCTGGTTGCCATGACTTTGGAAAAGACATCCGAAGCATACCAAGGTGGAGAAGGGAACGAGCCGGCAGAGGTAATGGGTGCAGCGACCTCCACGGCAAAACAGGTGATCAGAGCAATGTCCACAGCTGAGCGAGGTAGCTCAACACTGTCAGCGGCGTAGCGGGTGAGGGGATGTCCTCAGTGACCACAACGTCCGTGACACAGCCACTAGCGAACTGATCTGGGGTGGGAGGTTTGACTTCATCGCACTGAACTGAACACAAACTCTGAACAAAAAATCAACCTAAATAGCCGAGTAAATCAGTGCGCCAAATTGCAACTAGCTGCTCTTCCTTAGTTCATGTGACTCCCTATAACATCTGTAAACAAGAGCAGTCACATGTTGCCACTGGTTGCCATGCTTGTTGAATCTGCCCAGGTTGCCAAAGTTTCAGGGTTCCTGACACTAACATCTCTGATGATATGTGGTGTTTTAGTGTCCATGGCATTGTTAACTTGCACATCTCTGAAAGCACCATCAATGCTGAAATATACACACAGGTTTTAGAGCAACATATGCTGCCATTTAAGCACTAACTTTTTCACAGACGTCCCTGATTATTTCAGCAAGACAATGCCAAGCCACATGTTACAAAGCACTGCTTTGTAGTAAAAGAGTGTGGGTACTAGACTGAACTAAAAATATGTGACATATATGAAGTGGACATCAACAAAAATGGAAAAGAATTCCACCTACGAAGCTTTTACATTTAGTGTCCTCATTTCCCAAATGCTTATTGAGTGTTGTTAAAAGGAAATGTGATGTAACATGTTGGTAAACATATTATGCTAATATGGTAAATCTTTTTGAACGTGCTGCAGGCATCAAATTCAAAATTAGTCAATATTTGCAAAAAAAAAGTTTGAACATTAAATATCTTGTATTTGTAGTGTATTCAATTGAATATGTACTGAAAATGATTTGTAAATCATCGTATTCTGTTTTATACAATGTCCACATATTATTGTAATTGGGGTTGTGAACTCTTAATGAACTGTCATATAACATTTATAAACCCATTTACAACCAATATAGAACCATACAGAATTCTTTAAAGAACCCTTACCGGACTATTACATAACCCTTTACAAATCACTTTTACAACACTTACAGAACCATTACATAGCCCATGCAGAACCCTTTAACATCATATACACTGCCCTAAAAAACCTTTGTACAGAAACCATTTTGGAACCAACCAGAAGCATACGGAGCCCCTACAGTATCATAAAAGTATAAGCTCCTTTGAGGTACTAGTTGTATTACTTTATACAGTAAAGAGTAATCAAAAACATATAAAGTGAATTAATTATAATATTAATACAGTATAATGAAATGCAGCCTGATGACATGTGTGTGTTAATCTGAAGCTGATAGCTCATCACTTGATGCTCAGACTCAACACGTTTATTTTACATTAAACAAATTAGTTTCATATCTTCCAAGAATCTCACTTAGTGGAGACAGAATCACTCTCACACACACACACAGACGCAAAGACATGCACACACACTGTGTCCAGGAACCGGGGGCTTTTTTTTACTGCGTGACCCAAATACACACATTCTATCTCTCACACACACACAAACACACAAAACCACATGCACACTGCATCCAGGAACCGGGGCTTTTTTAAACGCATGTGCCAAATACACTCACACACATTAAACACACACACATGCACATTTTAAAATGATTCATGAAGATTAATTAGAATTTAAAATGATTTATTAAGATTCATGGGGATTAAGAATTTTTCATGAAGATTCATAAATCTTCATGAAGATTCATAAAGAAGAAGCATAGACACCATCCACTGCTCCTTTATGAATTAATTAGGATTTTGAATGATGTATGAAGATTTATTAGGATTTAAATTTGATGATGTTGATGATGAAGATTTAGTTGAAGTTAAATTATAATTAATAAAACAATGAATAATGATTATTATCAGTGTAGTAAAGTATAATGCTAATCTATTCTAATGTGTACAGTAGTGTTAGTAATGATGTTTAGTAAATACTTAAACTTGATTGAAATGTGAACAATTACTTAAATTATTAATATTTAAAAATTTTGACAAGGTGTCGAGGGTTCGAATCCGCAGACTCATCATTATGACATAAGTGCTTTGGGTTTCCTGGTTTAGTACATCAAAGTGAGCGGCATTTGTCAGAGGAAACACACTCCCACACACATATGAACACACACACGCCACCTGCTATAAATCTCAGGGTTGTCCGAGTTGCAGATACCAGAGATAAGCGGAAGGAAGAGAACCCCTAAACACACACTCAACTTAAAAATGGCTGCAACTTGCACAAGCTTTATGGTGAGTTGATTTTAAAATGTTGAGCAAGTGGAAAAGTTCATTGTTTACTCAGATCTCACTCTGGACATTATAGACAGTTTTACAGTTGTTAGACAGATGTTCGACAGATGTTAGACAGCTATTTGACAGATGTTCAACTGGGGTTTTACCAGATGTTCGACAGGTTTTTGACAGGTGTTAGACAGGTGTTAGACAGCTGTTTGACAGATGTTCAACAGAGGTTTGACAGATTTTCGACAGGTGTTTGATGCATGTACCAGTATTAGATGTTGAAATTGCATTATCATCCTCCTAGATGAACCCTGAATCATGGGTTCCTGAGGTTCCTTTCTAATAATTAGAAATTGATTTCTCATGAATGTGATTTCTTCTCCTGTATAACTGTATGACCCACGATGCACTAGAACTGTCCTATAGATTACATGTATTTGTTACTTACACATTATTTAACTGAGCTGCAATGCACAGTGTCTAATATACTTATACAGTAGGTGTACAAGTGTATAGCAGGGGCATCCAAACTGAGGATAAAAATATATCCAGGTCTAGGCAACAGGCTATAGTTCAGGTATATTGTACCACATCTAGTTAATTGTCTTTGTGTCTGCCATTACTGATCATCTGTGACAGTTTAATTTATTTTAATTCTAGTGAAATCTCATTGCAAATAATTACACTATACAGTCAGGAGAGAGGATTGACTGCTTGAATGTATTTGGAAATTGGTAGGGGCCATTAGAAGATGGACACTGGGCTACATTTGGCACCCCTGGTCATAGTTTGGACCCCCCTGCTTTATAATCTTATATAATCTCTTTTCGTATACATTGTCATATGATACAAAGTGTTCTAAATATATAGATATAAACAGAGTGCAGTGTGATATTGACTGACCCTCGAATAGTGTAATTGTATTGTTATTTAGTGTAATTGTGTTTGTTTTATTTAGTGTTGTTCAAGACTCTAATACAATGGTCCTCTGTACTACACAGTTTATTAATTAGCTTAAACTCACTCATTGATGAATAAATAATAACTATTATTGTAATTATAACTATTATCATATTAATATTAGCAGGCCAAGGCAGTGCCTATAAGGCCAGGAACAACCATAGAAAGGGCGACACTTTAGTGGCACCAGTTAACCTAACATGCATGTCTTTGATATGAGGGAGGAAACCCGCACGATCTCGGGGAAAACATGCAAACTTTATAAAGAAATTTCCTGAGTTGTCCCATCCATTGATAATTATGTTTTTATAATCATTTTTATCTCCACAGTTTCTGAGTATGAAGATAATGATAATGATGATGATTGTCACTCATGCTGCTCCTCACAGTAAAATTGGCACTTATCACAAAAGTGAAGAGAGTTCTTTAAAATATTACATCATCAGTAATCTGGAACAGGAAATAAAACTGACGCCGCACTCCATCCGACCAATCAACAATGACTCCATCTCACCGTGGGAATTTGTGTAAGAATGTACACACAAAATGTACACACATTATACACACACACTATATAAATATTATACACACAATATACACACTATATACACACACTATAGACGAACACTGTATACACGCTATACACACACTATACATGCAGTATATACACACAAAAAACACACACGATACACACACGTTATATATATTGTTGTTAGTTATGGAATTATGTATATGTTTACATAACCCAAATGAGGATGGGTTCCCTTATGAGTCTGGTTCCTCTCAAGGTTTCTTGCTTACTTACTCAGGGAGTTTTTCCTTGCCACCGTTACTCATCTGGGATAAAACATTTTTTGTAAAACAATGTCCATTGTTAAAAATTGGGAGATTTAGATATGATATGATCAGAAAGACCTGACATTAATCATAATATAGATCATAAAATAGATAAGATGTAGGATGATATGTAGGATGATATGCATGTAGGAGATAAGCCAGTGTTGAGACATGGGAACAATATGTTCTACATAGCATTGAGATCATCCAAAATTGTCAAAATCATCTACATCCTCTACATAGAACAAAATTCTATTTAGAACCTTTTTAAACACTTTTGATGTTGTTTTCAATATTTTGAGGCAGCTGTATATGTATATGTATATGAATATGTTGTAAAGGCTCACATCTGCATTTAATGTCATATGCTAAACTGCCATCCAAACATCTCAAAACTATGCTAGTCTTTATACCTGATAGTCTTTCTACACTAGACTCTCTGTGTTCATCTTCACCTGATTAAAGAGACATGATTCCTGTTAGTATAAAGTATAAAAAGGAGCAAAAACAAACCTGTTCATTCACTTCAAATGCTTTTCATAATGACCTTCCAAGCAAAACCACCAACATTTGTCTGTTGAAAGAATATACGCTTGTTGTGTATGCTGAGGTGAGCAAAACAATTCTCAACACGTGGAGCAAATAAACATGTCATATTCGATTACCATGGCTCAGAGGATGCTGCCTACAGGTTTCATTCTAAGCATTGATTCTGTCTTTTATTAGTTTCTTTTTTTAAATATTTGTATTCTCTGAGGAATGTAGACCCAACCATATTTATTGTTCCTGTTCTGACTGAATGCTGTAATTACAGTCATATTACAATATGCTATGCTATAACACATGTATTATATTCTAAAAACTAATGCAGGTTAATAAGAAATTCCTACACAACACACATTCCACACTGGTTCATGATAGCAAGGCCAATTTCTTTGTATTTACTTGATTTTTTTATAATTATCAGCTGATATTTTAAGTTTTATTCATTCATTCTCCCATATACCCACTTCATCCTAGATTTAGGGTCACTGGGAAGCCGGTGCTTCTGGGAAGCCGGCAGCTCTGGGTGCAAGGGCAGGAACAACCCAAGAGTGGGCGCAAATCAATCCTAGGGCGCACACACAGTCACATTCACACACTAAGGGTCAATTTAGAGACACCAATTAACCTAACACGCATGTCTTTGAAATGTGGGAGGAAACCGGAGCACTCGGTAAAAAAAACAGTGCAAACGCAAACATTTCAAAAACCAAAATTCTTTGTTCATCTCTAATTGCCCTTAAAGCTATCACGAGATTGCGACACTCAGTCAGTGTATCCTGTCACTCATCTAAGCCGCTTATACCTACTTGGGAAATGGAGCCTGTCCCAGCACACAGGTCACCAGTCCTCATTCCTTGAATTTCATGATATACCAGACAATGCATAATCCAATCAGCAAAATGCCTGTAATCATGGTTCTGAATAAGTAGATGTCCTCAATGCCACGCTATTCTCCCATGTGTCTATCATGTAACCAGCTGCAAATGTTCCGTCAGAACAGGCTGGTTCCCCTGAAGCCAGACTTCTTGTCAAAAAGATGTGTCAATTGAGTTGAGAGACCATTTAATCAAATGTATATTTCTTAGTTTGAAGAGTAGTGCGGAAAGAGTCTCTCTGAAAAACCCCAAAGAACAAGCAGAAAATAAAGGCAGCTTCTGCAAGATGTGGTAGAACATCACCATAGACGTGAACTATTAATATTTGTATTAATATTTAATTATGATCCACCACACCTACAAAGGTGCAGTATGAGTACAGGTTCCTAGAATAATGAAAGTTACAGCTACAGATATTTCTCTTACAAAGCCCCAGTTATTAAACTGTCTTCCAAGTAATGTTGGTGCATTGTAAAATGCACTATATAAATAAAACTAGTGTACTGTGTCAATCTGTATAGATCTGACTATATAATACTGTGTACCCTAACATGGGCATCGCGATGGTTCAGTGTATGTTGCTGCCTCACACATCCATTGTTCCCGGTGTTCCATGCTTCAAATTATTTTCCTTCTAGATTCTTATTTCAGTTTATTTTCATGTTTCTTCATATTAATAATAAAGACCTCCACATTTGCTTCCTAAAACCATGTGTGTCTGAAGTTATGTGTGTGATTTGTGAAGCAATGGCACCTGGCAATATCCTGTAAGTTACCAAGCTGTGTGGGTTTCCTACATGTCATCATTTTTCCCTGTACCTCCCAAGTACCTCATAAGTATGTATATTTCCTGTAGCGTGTGTGCAGGATAGGATTGCACTTGACCGTGTCTATTATAATGTACCTACCAAAGAAAAATGCTCTGACAAATGCTCAGGGACCAAACAGAAGGTAGGATAAGACAGCAATTTTTAAGGAAGGGAGTTAAGTATTGTTTTTACTGATGGAAACATGTTTTATCCAGGATTAGCAGCTTCATAAAATCACCAATAATAACTAAGCCTGAGACAGCAGCGGTCCTTCAAAGCACTCACCAGCTCCTGCAAAGAAAAGTGTCTCAACCTCCCCCACAGTTATAAGTAACACCAATCAATAGCAGCACTGCAGTTAAGGCGTAATGGACTTGTGTTATTTCACGAGTAGCTGTGCAGATCACCATGGCTGGATACGATTGGAGAGGCCAGGCAGAAGAGTGCATCATTAATTAGTCTGCACTTTCCACTGCAGTGCATTTTATGTTTTTATCTTTCTCAGGAAGGTCGAACAAATCAGGCCAGTCAGGCACCCTGGCCCACATAAACTCCTAAAACTCTACATGGCTCTGTGACACACACTCCCATGCCCTGTCTCATTCAAACTTACTTTGATACCATTTCATTAACCAGAAATAAAATGTCCAGTTTGTCTGGGGAGGTAGAGAGGAGACATTTTATCAACCCCAGTGTCAGAGTGTCTAGAGTATCTAGAACTAGGTCAGCCCACAGAAAGTCTAGTTCAGACCTATTTAGCTGTGGCTTTTGTTTGTTAAAATGGTAGCATGATGGCATGGTGTCTAGTGCTGTCGCGTCACAGCAAGAAGCTCCAGGGATCAATCCCCAGGTGGGAGAACCAGGGTCATAATATTCCCAGGTCTGTGTAGGTTTCCTCCACATGCACAGTCCTAAGTGAATTTGAGATAAAAACTTGTGTAATATGAATCTTATTTTGCTGTCATGAATAGCCATTTATGCTGAAATGGCATTAAAGAAATAAGCACCTTAAACAAGTGTGTGTTCAAATACACAGTAAGATTTGCGTGCATTCAGATATGTAGATCACTGAAGTGTATTCTGAACAGTATGTTTGAACAGTAAGTGTATGGCTATATATACAGTATATATATGCAAAGGCTGTTGAATTTGAAAGGAATTTGAGTGATGGAGGCATTTCTCTTAACATAATACCAGGAGATGGCAGCAGCACAACTGATCATGCAGAAACTTCCAGACTCCTGCAGCTGGTCTACTGACTTTAATGGCTGATGGTTTGAGCTGGTAATTTGATTGTGGTGCTTGCACGTATCATCAATCACATGTTAATGAATCTACAACAGAAGCAAACGCCAAAAGGCTGAATCAGAATGCGGAGCAGTGCTTCTCTGCAGAGGGACTGGCATGCAAGCTTGATAGAAAGCTTATAGAGTACATACATTATTTAGGAAAGACCTGTAGGTAGTAAAGATTTGTTTTGAATTTATTGCTGGCATATCCTGAACCCATTTTGGGTTCGGTGCCGTGAAGATGAACAAATGAATTATTTACCAAGAAAAAGAAAATTGGGTGGGAAAACCAGCAAGCTTTTCATAACCTAGAGGTTATAAATAAAGACAAACATGCAAATGAGCTGCATAAACAGTAACACACATTGTAGCAGTGTATTTATGGATATGGCTTTTGGGCGGCCATATGCAAACAAAATCATAAAAACAGTAAAACAACATTATTATAATACTATCACTGGATAATGCATTATGACTCGGAAAAAACTAGAAAACCGGCGATTAGTTCCTGTCCTAAAATAATCAAATATATTGAATCGAGTGTTGTGTGTTTATTGTGTGTCTTCAACATGCTTACTGCATGTATGTTCCCTGTCTGTGAATAAAACTGGACGAGACAACACTCAAGTAATTATTCAACAATTCAATAATAACCTATAATGTGAATAATAATACTATTATTACTGTAGCTGTTTGAGACAATGGACAATTGCACTGCACCATGTCCATTAGGATGCTGAGCTCAGGTTACAGCCTGTCTGTAGTCTTACATGCTTTCTTTGTGACTTTATGTGGGTTGTCAGAAAATCCTTGTGTTTTTATATCATACGCTCAACGGCCAATTCTTTAGGTACGTTTGGTCAATTGCTTGCTAACACAAATACTGTATCTAATCAGTCAATTTAGTCAATGCATTTAGGCATTTAGAGTTGGTCAAGACGACTTGTTGGAGTGCAAACCGAGAACCAGAATGACGAGGAAAGATGATTTAAGCATCGTTGTTGATCCTGGACGGGCTGAGCATTTCAGAAACCTGTATCAATACTGAAAAGCTGCACATTTTAGAGTGGCATTGTACTGTGGGCAGCCAAGATACACCTGTGTAATAATCATTGTATTTAATCAGCATCTTGATATGCTACATCTGTTACTGGTGGATGGTTTATCTCATTAAAGAACAAGTGCTTGCTAACACAGAATTAGACACAATTGTGAGCAAAATTTGAGAGAAAATGGCTGTTTGTGCACATAGGGAAAGTCCTAGATCTTTGCGTTCAGCTCATGTAAATTGGGAGCAAAAACAAAAGTGTTGCTATTATATTTCTGTTCAGTGTATATCATGGACATGTAGTAAACAGTAAAAAACAAATAATACATTAGTTATGTTTTATTTTTATTTATTCTCTACACTTAAATACACGGAGGTGTGTGCAGCAGCGATGTATTAAGTAGGGTTGCCAACCGTCCCGTATTGTACTGGACAGCACGATTCATGGGCAATTTTGATTTGTCCTAGCCGTGAAAGCTCCAGTCCCATATTCTAATCACGCATAGGAAGCGAAGACGTTTATCAGATTCCGCCCCCCAATTCAGAGTTGGCAACCCTAGTATTACGCCTCACCTGGAATTGCGCAATC
>JAOUQT010329783.1:0-13517 GCA_025769995.1 Xyliphius kryptos
AGTATCCTTCATTCACCCTCGTCTGGCAACCTGCTCCTTCCAGCGCGCCGCTGCGCGCTTCATGTTTGGCTTTGACACGCCGGGCGTAACATATTGTTTATTTAAAATAAGTTTTCTTTATGTAAGTTGATGATATTTAGTATAAGACATATGACTCATAGAGAACACCACAAATCAGTACAAAGCAAAATTGCTGTAATAGTTTACTAGCTAAAATGTCTAGCTCCTATAATTTCATATTCCCAAAACATGCCTCTGAAAATGATATTGTTAAAGTTAGTGGTTTTAACAGAGAGAAAATGAGTCCTGAAATGTTGAGAACGATTTATTGAATCATAAACATCAGTTTCCTCAGGCATTTATGAACACCTTATTTCTTAAGACATTGACTTTAATAATGAAAAATATTTAATGCAAAGCTTTTGGTCGACAGATTGCATTGCAGGATAAGTATTTGTCATGAACGTTTTTAAAAAAATGTATTTATGCAATTAACACATAACTAAAATTTACCATGCCATATCACCAAGAACAGCTTTTACACTCTTAGTATTCTGACTTATCACTCTGAGATGACCATCATCAAAGTTCATATCATGGTTTTATTTATGCAGTCCAGTTGTTTTCAACCTAATTTGGTCAAAGTCCTTGCTTAGAGTTAGAAGTAAAAAAAATTAATGGCCAGGGTACACACTTTCTGTGCTTCAGTTGCAGACAGACAGGGTGGAAAGGTTTGCATAAGTAATTAGCTCTGCAGATCTCATTTTTGTATGTGGTTTAAGGGTATTATGATTATTGGCATCAGAATATAACAGTTGAAGTGATGGTGAACCTTTATTAAGACTGACTCACAATTTCTAAAGTACAAACCAGATTTAAAAAAAAGTTGGGACATTTAAGAAATTGTGAATAAAAACTTAATGCAATGATGTGGAGATGGCAAATGTCAATATTTTATTTGTAATAGAACAAAAATGACTGATCAAAAGTTTAATTTGAATAAATGTAACATTTAAAGGATAAATATGATGATTCAAAATTTTACAGTGTCAACAAATACCAAAAAAGTTGGGACAAGTAGCAATAAGTGGCTGGAAAAGGGGAATTGAGCATATAACGAACAGCTGGAAGAACAATTAACACTAATTAGGTCAACGAGCCACATGATTGGGTATAAAAAAGAGCTTCTCAGAGTGTCAGTGTCTCTCTGAAGCCAAGATGGTAAGAGGATCACCAATTCCACCATTGCTGCGCTGCAATACCAGAATGGTGTTACCCAGCATACAATAACAAAGACTTTTAAGTTATCATCATCAACCGTGTATAACATCATTAAAAGATTCAGTGAATCTGGAATAATTGCTGTGCGTAAGGGTCAAGGCTCTAAAACTGTCCTAGTGCTCGTGATCTTCGGGCCCTTAAACGTCACTGCACCTCAAACAGGAATGCCACTGAGAAGGAAATAACAGAATGGACTCAGGAATACTTCCAGAAAGCATTGTCAGTAAACACAATCCGCCGTTGCCAGCTGAAACTCTACAGTGCAAAGAGGAAGCCATTTCTAAGCAAGCTTCACAAGTTCAGACGTTTGCACTGGGCCTGGGGTCATTTAAAATGGATTGTGGCACGATTTGAAGTTCTTTATGGAACACTCCGGACCAGAGAGGACAAGGATAACCCAAGTTGTTATCAACGCTCCATTCCGAAGCCTGCTCCATTCCGAAGCCTAAGAAGAAGGGGGGATGCCACACAGTGGTAAAAATGGCCTTGTGCCAACTTTTTGGGATTTGTTGATGACATGAAATTTTTAAACAACATATTTTCCCCTTAAAATGATACATTCTTTCAGTTTAAACTTTTGATCCAGAATTTTTGTTATATTCTGAATAAAATATTAGATGTTGGAATCTCCACATCATTGCATTCATTTTTTATTCACAATTTGTTTAGTGTTCCAATTTTTTTGGAATCCGGTTTGTATTTTATAGTTTTTTTTAGCAAAGAAGTACATTTTTTTTTGCAGAGTTTATATTGTGTTGATACCAAAGTTCCACTTTAGGTTGTTGGTGATTAGCTTTTCTGGAACTTGTTCAGGTGATTTGATGCGTTAGTATGATTTAGAAAACACGTGTAAAGGTAACTGTTCTAATGACCTACTTTTACGATTGTTGAAAAGTTTAAGCATTAAAAGTAAAATATATTTTTCATCTTGGATCAAAAAGCGCAATTCTGGTAAATCTATCAAAACACCTATATTGTTTTACATATGAAGTAGGTTTGATAAATAAAATGTAACACAGTTTAGAGACAGTAATTCCTTTGTTCTTTTATTACTATAAGGAGCTCGTTTTTATCAGTAACAGCACAGAACTTTAAGCTTAATTACAAAACTGTTGTTCAAATTTTGCTTATATTTACATTGTCGTGTAGCGGACGCTTTTATCTAAAGTGACTTTCAAGTATCCTACTTAATAGTTGGGGTCAGAACACAGGGTAACATACAGAATCCCTGAAGCAATAAGTGCTAAGGGCTTTACTCAAGGACACACAGTGGAAACCTTAGTGAACCCAGGACCTCAAATTGCTAGCCCAACATCCTTTCCACTAAGCTACCATACCAATGATTAAAATGTTTTTTAGTTAATTTAATTATGTATATTAAATTAAACAACGGCCAACATGATTTTCAATAAAGACAAATGCAAGAAAAAAAATATATAGACTCCTCAAATTAAACAAAATTTCAAAATAAACATAAAGGATAAACATTACAAGAAATTTAAATTCTTAGAAATATGACAGACAAACTCATGCATATAAATAGTGTAATGCATTTAGTTTTTTTGCAGGTTACTTCCAGGGGAAGAAGGTAAGCCATGGATTTTATGGAAAAATGACGCTGTCATCAAAACAGTTTTTTATTCTAGCCTTGAGTTGCACTTGTTCATGATGAACCTATTTCACGCCATGCTGTGTTTGAAAATTTATCATTCTCCCAAATTTAACAGTGACTTTATCAAGAGCATTTGTGACTTTTTGGCCAGTGCAAAATTACACCATGGCAATATGTTGATTGTGAAATACCTCGGTATTTATGCATGCTGTATGCCTCAGGTGAAGGACTTTACAACATTATTAAGTCATCATACAATTGTTGCCTTGGCTTACTTACACCATGTTCACATGTTTTGAACATCCATGACCTACTAATACATTTTATCCTCAATTATTTTTTCCCCTCAATTTAACATTAGATTATTATAATAACATTTTTGAAAATTATAGTGGTTCACAAATAAAGTGTCACCCTAAACAAATTGTATTTAATTGAAAGATTTTAGATTTGAATATTAGAATTGGATAACAAAATATAAAATGTAAAATCTAAAGTTTAGAATACATAAATATAGCAGCAATTAACATATAGCAGTATGTTAAACTGTGAAGTATAAGATTCTAAAAATAAAAATTAAAACACAAAAATCAGTGGCTCAAGAATATGTGTAATGATTTTAATATAATTATTTTTATAATATAATAAATAATAATAATTTATAATATTCTGATGCCTTATGTGCAAAAAAATCTCATGACTGCTAATCCACTTCACTATTTAAAACGCACATACTGCCTCATTTAAAGACATTTAGAGCGAGAAGTTGTTTGTTCTCTATAATTTCACCGAAAACAAATATTTGAACTTGAGCTGAATGAAATGACCTGAGTTTGGAGAAAATCTTTAGGCGAAAGGAGTGCAAATGTGGGAAAAATGGACTACCCTAGAGGGCAACAAAGAGACAGTTTGTTTCAAAATATACATTTAAAAACTTTTTTTTCACGATAAAAATTTCTCACAAAGCAGTTTACAAGCACTTTAAAATATTTACAAATAACCATCAAATTATATATAAAATATATACTTTCTAAGAGAGTGGAGGTGCCTTGTTAAGAATACTGAACAGAGAAATGCGACGTCATCCACTGCAATATGTACAAAGCACTCTTAATGCCATTGCTACTCATGTTATGTTAGCTGAATGGGGTTTATGCTAATGGATCTGTGCTAATGTAGTCTGCGCTCCCTCCTAAAGATAAAGACGTAGTTTCTTCTGCCCATTCGAGATCTAAACAGCTGCCGCTCACTCATACTCTACCATGGATATAGACAGACTTTTTGCATTCAAATTGTACTGTGCGCATAAGAAAAAGATTTTGCTGACTTGGCTTGTCATGATTGCAAAGTGACAGTGTTGTGTGCAATATGTGTGACGCAGTGTAAAATTATGGCAATGAGTATATGTAAACAAATATGTGCAGCAGCGAGTTACGATATACAAGTTACAGTGGATTGCACAATGTAAAGTGTATGAGGTAATCAAAAAGTAAGGAGCAGCATTTGATTTAGAGCTCAGCAACAGCATGTGGAAAGAAGCTGGTTTTGAACCTGGCTGGTGTACATTGGCGACTCCAGAGCTTTTTACCAGAAGCCAGTAGCCAGGTAGAAGAAATGTATAATTTAGTGATTTTTTTTTATTTAGGTAGACAGCCTCATCCCCAATGCTGTGAAAAAAATTGGGTTGGCTTGATGTCTGAAGGTTTATACATGTGATTGTAATTGTTCACGGCAATAGCTTATTTAATGCAAGTATCCTTGGGGGTGACGATGACACCTTTTAGGGCTTCCCTTGTGCGGTTCAGAAGAGGCCATGGCCGGAACGTACAGAGTAAATGTATGTGAATGTATGCAGTTACATGGGACTGTATGCAGTAAATGTGTAAGGAAAATGGTGATTATGTGTACTTGCAAGTATCCAGGTAACTCCACTGGACCTCGGAGGAATCCTTCAGCTAATAAGGTCTTAGGGGTTAAATGGAGAGGCTATTTTGGGGAAAAGAAATGGCATCCGGGTGGTGATTTTAGTGCTCTTGACTGAAGGAGCATGAGGGATAAAGTTTTATGGGAATAAAGACCGGCGCTGAAGGTGTTAATACAAATTCCACTATATGTTAATCAGTGGGGTTTTATATGTTGTTATAAGTTTTTTTTTTTTCTTTACTTTTTGGTGTGATAAACCATGAAGATTTGAAAGGCACGTTTGGAGTCCGGCTTAATTTATCGAGGCAAACCTGGTTTTCACAAAGAGGCGAGATTTAAACCCTTGCCCGCATTACAAAGACACTATTAATTGTAAAAAAATGGATACCTTATAAGTAATAGTTATGAGTGTTGGGTTGAAACATGATAGGCAGATGATGGTCTCTTGATTGACAGCAAATAGATCAGTCAGATTAGCAGTGGGTGCAGTCTCTGACTCAAGGTCAGACTGTGGCCAATATTAGAAATATAACTGAGTAGGGAATCTAGGGCACATTGGCAAAGTGTGCTTGTCAGGGGTTTTAGTAGTTGGTTTTACACTTAATGTATCCTGGTAACATTTAAGAAATTTAATTTCCCAGTTTGGTCAATAAAGAATGGTAGTAATATTTGGTAAGAAATTTAATAAAATGTCTCAGATTTGCCTGCCAGTCAATATGTATTCACACCTGCTTTAACAAACTGAATCCTCATTTACCACCCACCTGATACCCATTATCCTTCTATCAACACAATTGAGTTTAGATAATTTATTTTGCAACTGCATAATTAAATCAGCCTTTTATAATTTATGGCCCCAGATTTCTTCATAAAATGATCCCAGCTGTTTACTTTGGTAGTGTCCAGCCATATGGGAAAAGTGAGCTTAGGAGTCAAGGAAGTTATATCTGAATTATTAAAATTAAGTTCCCTAAAGATGCTACAAAAAAACAAACAAACAAAAATACACTATATACATAAAAATAAATGAGACTGCTGCTCCTAAAGCATAATCTAATCTAATAATCCAAAACTAGCTTTTTGTTGGTGGCACAGTGGAGTGGTGGACAGCAGTATCCTAGGGAAATTTAAAGGATCTGAGGATCAATTCCAAATCAGGAGACAAAGGGAAAGTCCTATTCTAGGTGTCATCAGCTCTTTGTCCATTGCACCCCGGCTATAATAATTACAGGATGTAACCTGGATTTCTTTAGGACTGATAGCGTTGCAGTCTCATGCAGGATGGACTATATAGTTTATACATATTTTTTAACAGTTAAATACAGACACCTGGTCTCTAAACAATCTGAACATTGCTGTCCAACATTATTGATCTTGCCACCCCACTAAAAGAGGATGAGTCCCCCCACTAAGCCTTGGTCCTTCGAAGGTTTATTTCTAAAAAAAAAAAAAAAAAAAAAAAACTAAACGTTTTTTCCTGCTACTGTTGCTTCGGCTTGCTCTTTGAGGGTACACAGTAAAGCTGATTTGTGACAATGCACTGTGTAAATACATTTCTTGAACTTAAATGAAGGGTCCAATAAATTCAATATGTCAAAGTAAAAATAAAATGTGTTGTTATATAAAACATCTTTTGTATCTTTTGACTAACCCAAAAAACACGATCTAATGTGGAATTTAAACTCTAAGCCCAAAGAATGAAAAACCATCCAAAAAGGCTCATGACTGAATGGATTCTTGTTCTTCTTTTGCTATGTGGGATCCAGCATCACAAGTACCCATATGGTGAATGCTTGTTTTTTGCAGGAACAAGGTGGTCTGGACACAGGTTCATCTCCAGATGGTTCCAGTCTAGAGTATAATCCCCAAAAACTGAGTTTGGCTTAGTACACAGGACATGCATGGTCATCAAGACATGCACGAAGTGCTCATTACTATTTTGACCTATTTGAAATTTTCAATTGTATTAATGAAGACAATTACCACTTTAAACGCTTCATGAAACGTTTTTTGCTTAACCGCTGGACTTTATCTAGACTAAATACATTTTTGATAAAATTACTTCAGATTGCACCTCTACTTTGCCCTGCTGAATTCTTGCCTTCACAGAGATGTTTTTTAAATCGACTCAGCAAAGGACCCCAGTTTAGAGGAAGCATCCAGCATTTTGATGCCTAAACTTACATTACATTTACATTTGATCATTTATCAGATGCTTTTTATCCAAAGTAACTTACAAGTATCCCACTTAATAGTCAGGGTCAGAAAACAGTGTTACATTTAGAATATCTGGAGCAATGAGGGTCAAGGGTCTTGCTCAAGGTAGCTCAATTGGTAACGTCAGTGAACATGGAATTTAAACCCACAACTTTTTAATTGCTAGCCCAACTAACCACTTAGGTACCTACCCCCACAAACTTATTTATGAATTTTACTTAAGCTACCCTGACCCTTGTCCCAGAGCTCATAATTGCTTCTAGGGGGAAAACTGAAGAACTCATTCTGCTTTATCCGGTTTATCTATCTAATATGGCTCAGTTAAGTCCTTTAGAGACACAGGGAAGGTAATGTAACCAACTGCACACTTTCTTCATCTCTTCATCAGCCCTCCTCTTCTAATATGTACTTTAGGAGTGTTTCCCTTTTATTCTTTCCTCTAATCTATTGCCTGACTCTTATTTTAGTTTAATCTATTTTATTTTATTTTCTCAGGATGAAGTACTGCTGTGTCTTAGTGGCTTTATCTTACTAGCTTCTACCAGATCTATTGTCCTCAGCACATTAGTATTCGGGTATTGGCTGAATGGCTATTAGTAAATAAAGCTGTTTTACAGAGTTCTAGGTTTGATAACATAACAAACTTTAACAGTTTTAATTAAAGAGATTAGAAAACAAGTACTCTAACTTTTTCCGAACAGTCAGACAAAAAATGTGATTCACAATTACAGGGCACACGGAGATTTGTAATTTTAAACCAATAAGATTCATTTTTTGACAAAATACAAAACACCAGCTCTGTAAGGAGTGCTAGGCACTTCTTACCTTTTGCTTGTACAGTATTTAGTTCAGTTAATCAACCTTTTGTTCTCGGTTGTCCTTTTTTTTGGTTGATTGACTTTTCATTGTTATTTGTTCATTTGTTTGTCAGTTTTGTTTTTTATATGCTTGATTAACGTTTGTCCCTGGTTTTGGTCACTTTAACTTATATGTGTGCTGGTTCCTTTAGTGTTTGTTTATGTGTTATGCCGTTCTTAAATAAATGCTATTTGCTGATACCTGCCAAACTGGCTCCATTATGCACTGCACGCTTTCTGTTGGGTTCTGGCGCACCAACGAAAGACCTTACTCTGCAATCAGTTGTTCAGTGTTTTCCTAATAGTCATAAAGAGAAGAGAAGACAATGACTAATTAAAACAGGGTGTTCGCATATGCCTGATTATTTTTATGTTGATTTTGAGAACAACGGAGAGATTTTGAGAGATCGGGTTCTTAATTCCCTTACCTTAAGTTTCCTGATCTGTTAATCCTGATGATTTGAATAATTTTTTTACTCACAAATATGTAAAATTAGATTCTGCTTTCAATTAATGAATGTCTAAGCCACCAGTGTTTTAAAACAGAGAACTGATGTTTGGTTCATTGTCTAAAAGCCACATGACCAGTGACATGCAGAGATTTAGTTAACATCAAATAGCATTATTATTGAAATTAATTTGAGAGAAAGAAAGAAAAAAAAATCAGCCATGGCAGCAGGTTTAGTCTGTTTTAAGCATTGCCTTTGGCTGTTGTGAATTTGTGAAATAGTGTGTTTGAATTGAAAAACATTTTGTACCAGAAGCAGTCTGTCACAAGTCATTTAAGATCTGTCACAGTTTGTATGACTAACATTATAGCCTCTATCTGTCCACACAATAAGTGCTCTGTGTAAGTCAGTAAAATTACATTATATAGACAAAGTTGCAAATGACTTTTTAAACCAACAAAGAAAGAATGTGGTTTACAGCTTCTGTTTTACATAAGTTTGAATCTTTATTTTATACCAGTCTACGAATACAGATTCATGTATTCCTTTATAATTAAAGATCTCCAAAGTTGCTATTAAATCTCGATGTCATTATTAATCTACAAGTGCCAAACAAGTTGAAAGGGAAAATCTTATTTACTCCATCTCATATCAAATGTTTTAAATCAGTGCTGTAAGGTAGGTAGGTCACAGTTGATCTCCCCAGATATGTAGCAGTGATGGATGTGAGAATGAGTGTAAGACTGGCCTTAGGCTTCTTAAATTGGACTGGGAGAGATTTTTCACCAACACCTGCTCACATCACATCATTCTATTAATGAAAGTCTTCTGCCCTAACTAGATTTTCTTTTCTCTATCAACTTAGACTGAGCGCCAGTAGAAAGGACAGAAGACAAACTGAATGGGGACAGTTACAGCCAGAATTGGAAAGATATTTCTGATTGAAGATTATCTATCTTGCAAATATATATAAAATACACATAGTAAATTTAAAAATAGTCTGATGCATTTAACTTATTAAAAAAAACAATCAAATCAAGATTTTGCTCGATTAAAATGTAGCAACAACATATTGAGAATAAATGGAAAAAAAAACAAAAAAAAAACAACATTATTACAGATTATTTTCTGCATAATCCGATATAAGGGTCGCAGGATGTATGGCAGATACACCTATTATGGGGTGCCAATATTTCGCTGGGCACTCCTTTACTCACACAGACATACTCACATGCAGACTAAAAGAGGACATTTAGAGCATTCAATTTACCTGGAATCCTTGTTTTTGGACATTGGGAGCAAATCTAAGAACCAGGAGGAAACCCACAAAGACACATGAACACTTAAACTCCACATAGATTGGGATTCACACCTGGATTCCCAGTAATGAGGGGTGAGCATTCTGACCACTAAGCCACCGTGCCGCCTGAATTATTCAACTGTTAATTAAAAACAGGTAGAATGCAAATGTTAAATTTAATTCAAAACACCAATCATACTAACAGGTAAATTTCGATCATGCACAAGCAATTTCTGTTTCCACCAAACTCGACATCATTTGGAAATGGCCATCGATTTGTGAACGAAAGGCAAAGCCAGAGATGCAGGTGAGGTGGTGGATCTGACATGTGGCTTTTCTGTTTTAATTGGTTGTGTCTGGGCAGGGCGTTAATATATCAGAGGGCATTCTTTAAAAGTTTTTTTCTTATTTTTGCTGTGTGAGCACATTGCAGTGTTTTGGGTGTAGCAATATTTTTTGCATATATAAATAATTCAGTTTTATAATTGTACTGTAGAACTCATAGGACATTAATAACCCAGGATTCTACAGAATGACTAAGTATTTATTTTGTTTTTTAATAAAATGTAGCTTTTAAAAGTAGCGATACCTTTATAGATCAAAAGAGGTATTTAGGTTCCTAATCAAATTTATCTATAAATAAGGACAATCAGACCAAGATCTAGATTTGACATAACAATGTTGTTTCTTAATTACCTGCTCACAGAAATATGATCTGAAATACAAAAAACATACATGTAGTAATGCAAACATATGATTGTGTCTGCAATTAAATGGATTCATTAAATTGACATATCTAGAAAGAATATAGAGTATTATCAAAGAAGTTTACAATTTCTGCCTTATAATTGCCTCTTCTCTGCATCCTGACACACAAAAACAGGAAACAGCAGGTGGTTAAGGCTTTTTGGCTTTTATAAAAAGACTTCTATAATGAAGACCAATTAAAGGTTTGGGGGTAGGGACTGCAGCAAGGATAGCTGGGAGAGGAGTATCATTTGTCATGCATTGCAGCACCTGCATAATTAAATAACCAGCAGCTAAAGGAAGACCAGAGTGTAAGTGAGGGTCTATCTTAACATTTTAATTGTACTATTGCTGTAGACATAAATCTCTGTGAGGCCGTAGTTGTCAAAAAGTAACTGCAAAGATTTCTTTACATATTTAACAGTGAATAGATAAAAAATATAATATTAAATCATGATCAACATTATGCAGCATAATAATTACTTACTAGTAGCAGTACAGTCCCTGACAAAACTCTTGTCGCTTATCCAAGTTGTAGGAAGAACAAATAATGTCTTGAAGTTGATAAATTAAAATCAGAAATAGCTTACATGCAAGACAAAGGCCTCTGTATTAAGCTGATTATGCCAAAAGAATTTTTACCATTTATTGAGTATAATGATTCAATTAGGACAGATTTTTCTTGGACAAAATCTTGTTTTATACAAAAATGTTTGAAATTATTCATATACTTTTCTTTGAATACACTAACATGCTGCAATTACATTAGAAAATAAATTTAGGGTGCGTTGGAAAAAAAACAATTAACATCGTGCATGACTTCCACGATCTTAAGTAGTCCTCCATATGTCTTGGCGATGACTCAAATAACTTATTGATAAAGTCATCTGAAATGGCAAAGAAAGCAGTCTTGCAAGACTTCCAGAGTTGATAAAGATTTTTGGGTTTCATCTTCCAAGCCTCCTCCTTCATCTTACCCCAGACCTGATCTTTTCCATGACTGGGCTGGCAAATCTTGAAGCACATTGATCCTCCTTGCTCTCAGAAACTTTAACATTGAGGCTAAAGTATGAGAAGGAGCACCATCCTACTGCAGAATTCGCCCTCTCTTGTGATTTTGGACAATAATGGGTAGGAGGAATGTCTTCATATGTTCTTCAAGGACTTCAGGACTTTTTGACCAGCACTTTGGTTGGTGGTTAAATCAAAGTCTTAGAATACCGCATTGCCCATATGATAATCTATACTAATAAAAGGCAAAGCCCTGACTGAATGACCAACCGATAGAACAACCCATCAATAATTCTCCCACTTCCCAAGTACCTCCAATGCTGAAATGTAGCATTGTGATTCCATATCATGTCCTTGGAAAAACTATGTACCTCTCATCTTCCGATGTTTGATAATAGGTTCAATATTGCCATCGAACGCAAGACGACTCCAGTGTCACTAAAATACTCCCACTTTCCATGTACCTACAAGGTTCGGCATTGTGATTCCCTATCATGTACTTGAAAAAACTAAGTATAAAACACCTTCCCAAGTTTGATAGTTCATTTGATATCACCATCAAAAAACCCTGCAAGGGTTACTCATACAACCCCTGGCAGAAATAATGGAATCACCAGTCTTGGATGAGCATTCATTCAGACATTTCTATCTGTAGAACAAACTCAGATAAAAAACATGATAATAAGGTTATTCCAAAGTGCAACTTCTTGGCTTTCAGGACCACTCAAAAAAATTAAGAGAAAACATTGTGGAATTCAGTGAATGTAACTTTTATTGACCAAGCACAGGGAAAAAATATGGAAACACTCAATTCTGAGGGGAAAATATGGATGATAAAAAACATAAATAAAAGAACATTCAGAATACATCACTTAGTTTTTAGTTGCACCACCTTTGGCTTTTATAACGGCGTGCAGTCTCTGATGCATGGACTTGAGTGACAAACAGTATTCTTCATCAATTTGGTGCCAACTCTCTTTAATAGCAGGTTTTGCAGGTCGAGGCATTCTTGTGGCCCTTTTTTTTTCAATTTCCACCACAGGTTTTCAATTGGGTTGGGATCTGGACTATTTTCTGGCCATGATATCGACTGAATGTGTCTTTCTCCAAGGAAGGAAGGAATGCCTTCGCTGATTTTGCCCTATGGCACGATGCATTGTCATCTTGGAAAATTATTTCATCATCTGCAGACATATGTTCAATTGAAAGGATGAGGAAACTGTCCAAAATGTCAATGTAAACTTGTACCTTTGCCTGACATGCAGCCCCATATCATCAAGGACTGTGGAAATTTGGTTGTTTTCTTCAGGCAGTCCAACTTATGAATCTCTCTGGAACGGCACCAAACAAAAGTTCCAGCATCATCACCTTGTCCAATGCAGATACTTGACTCATCACTAAAGATAACTTTTATCCAGTTATCCACATCCATTGCCTCGCCTTAGCCCATTGGAGTCTTGTTCTTTTCTGTTTAGGTGTCAATGAGGGTTTTCTTTTAGCTCTCCTGTATTGAAATCCCATTTCCTTTAGGCAATTTCTTACAATTTATCACATACACTGGCTCCAGCTTCCTCCCATTTATGCTTCATCTGTTTAGTTGTACTTTTTCAGTTTTCAAGACAAATGGCCTTAAGTTCTTTGTCTTGAACCTTTTTATTTGGTTTGTATTTGGTCCATATCTTGGATACAGCTGACTGTGAACAACCCACATCTTTAGCAACCATGCGAGAAGAATTACCGTCTTCAAGAAGTTTCACAATCCTCTCTTTTGTTTTAAGAGCCATTTCTCTTGTTGGAGCCATGGTCTGTGCCACTCCACTTCGTCCAGCAGCCCTCCAAGGTGTCATGACTACAGGTGTTTTTAACTGCAGATCAAATCTGAGGCAGGAGTCCATTTAGGGAAAGGAAATTGACTGAGTGTGTCCTTATTTTCTACCACCAATTTGAGTGATTCCATACTTTTTTCCTCAGAATTGAGTGATTCCATATTTTTTTTCCTGTGCTTGCTCAATAAAAGTAACATTTACTTTGTTTCCACAAGTTTTTTTTTATTTCTTTTAGTGTTTCTGAAAGCCAACAAGTTGCACTTTGGAATGACCTTATTATTGCATCATGTTTTT
>JAOUQT010329798.1:1215-24324 GCA_025769995.1 Xyliphius kryptos
AGCGTTGTAAAGCTTTTCAAATTTATTTATACTTTATAAATTATGCAATATATTTATTGTGCCTTATGACCATGTTTTCTACTAAAAGTTTACACATTTTATAATGCATTATGTCACGTTGTGTTATAAAGCCTAACACAATGTGTGTGGTTATGAATATCTATGTATATTAACAGAGTATTTGTGTAACAAAAAATTATGGTATATTTTTATAACACTCTATGAGTGTGGTTAGGAATGTTTATGTACATTAATAGATGCTTATTAAAAGTTCAAAGGACAATGAATGCCTAATAAAGCTTTAAGAATGTGTTAATGATACATTATGAATACCGAATTTAAGTGTTACCCATTAGGTCATTGGCAGGAGTATTGATATTTCCATTAATATGCCAAAGGGAAAATTTGGTATACGGACCACGGGGGCAAGACCGCGATCTTGCACCAATGACCCGATTTCACCCAGTCTGCTGATCACTTTAAGTGTGCACAACCCAGATTTAAGGTACTTGCCAGTAAGGTGAGCAGAAATGCAGAAGGAAAGCTGAGACTTAAAAATAGAAAAGGAAGTCAGACTATGTTCAGACACACTTTGGCAACAGATGTGGAACAAAACGGTAAACAGATCAATCTGACGCATCTAATGCTCGGTTCCCCATCGATCGGCCTCTAATGGAACAGAGGAAAGGGTGTCTTTTTGTAATGCACGAAGGATGAACCGGGGGGACCATCAGTAAAAAAAAACAATAACTCTCCCCGATGGAAAAGCAAGCGCTCTGAATGCATCAGTACTCATGCTTTACTCTTCCACTCCTAAATGGATCTGGGGTACTTAACCCCATTTCCCTGAAGTGCTTCCGGGACTCTAATCTTCTCATCACCCCCATGTATAAAACTTTTTAAAGTAGCCTCCCAAATAGCCAAAGCACATCAACTACATAGATACGGTCTTCATTTAATCTGCGTGCGCCGCATGGTCCTAATAACAGGGCAGCCATCAAAAAAAAGGCTTAGCTAATTCAAAGGCTGGTGCGCTTCCTCCGTCGCAGTCTGGGTCCGGCTTAGGTACTTTGTAGTATGCATTTCAAAGCTGGATTTCTGGACTTCACTTCAACCCCGATGACAGGTGATGGAAGGTAGGAAGATCAACCACATAGAGCTGGAGGCTGATTATGTGGTGGCTCAGCTAAAGCCCAGCACCTAAGGTCCGGGAGCCCACAAGTCAGGTATGATCAACAACATAAATCTTTGTGGAACATCAATAGGCGTCATGATTTGCAACTGCACTCCACTATTACAGACAACAAAGGGAGACTGGGAGGACCAAGACGGGAAATAATCCACTTTATTAAGCACATGTGTTTAACTGATCTCCCGAATGCTTTGATATTAGGATAAAAAGGTAGACTGATGTAGATGAACCATCCGCTCGCATCATCTCCTACATCAAACTTCGACTAAAACAGGAGTAGAAGGTGGATTCTGCCAAAAATACCCCTTAATTTAGATACCCAACGTCTGATCTTAGGTTCTAACTCTGTAGCTGGAAATACAAGTCGAGCTTAACTCAGACAGCTTTTATGGGAAAAACTGCTTGGTTCATTTAGAAAAACAGTACATAGACAAAATAATCTTCAGGTTTTATGACATCACTGTTTGAGGTTTAAGTGAGAAGATTTGGATATTTATCAAGAAAAGCATTTGTAAGGTCAGACACCAATGATGGACAAGAGGGTTTGAGTTTTAATAGTTATTCTTATCACCTTTCCACCAAGGAACCAGGGCCAAGTGATGCTGGAAACATATAACTCTTCAAAATGTAAGGCTAGGTTAAAAACACTATGCAACGGTACCAATGGGACTGAACTAAATCCCTGAATTACTATTAACTATTAAGTTCATCTTTATGATGCCTACACCCAAACAATTTTAGAGCGGGTCGTTACAACTTGTAAGTAGAGGGTTGATGGTTTAAGAATTAATCCTGCCAGTTTCCCACTGGTGGGCCCTTATTCAAGGTTAATTGACCCTGACTTGCTAGTACTGTATTATGAAATGGCCTCTGGATAAATGGTCTACATCTCATAAATAGGCAAGAGTTATTTCATTTCCCTTTTACCACCTGACCTCAGCCCCCGATGAATTATGGGTCATTGATCCCAGTGCTTTTTACTGAATTTACATCCAGGCTTTACATCCAACATCAAAATGGCATCTTAACTAGTGGGTCCCAGTGTTAATCCATATAACATAGCCTACAAAGATTTTACCCTTCTAATGTTTGAAAGGTTGGAAATTGATGGTACTACGTTCGCATGATTGGACAAACAATTTAATTTTGAACTTTACTGACCTTTATAAAAACCTAAACTCTAAACAATAAAATTGAGATTAATTTACCTGTATTTGTAGAAATCCCCTTAATGGATAACAGGTCTAATCTTTTTACTTAACAGCCCCAGCTAAGTGGTATCAACGTCTTCTTTTGTTTCACCTTGAAAATTATTTAAATTTCTGCTTGGCTTCTTCAAACACACAAACTGCTTGGAAACAGCATTAGACGTAGGTGGGATACCCTGTGGTGGATTGGCACGCTGTCCAAGGTCTATGCCTCAAAGCCCCGGCAACCATTACTAGGACAGTTTTTAAAATATACTGGAAAAATAAGATGTAGGTGATTAGTGTTTTACTCCCAGCGAACATGTTAACCACTATATCACCCTTACGCGAAACTGTACTATGCAATCATTTTTTTAAGTGTGCAGATCTTTACATTCACATTGAGACCTGGAGATATTAATGACTGTTTACACAGTTCGGGTCTCAGATAACTAAGTCATCCGACACCCTTCAGTGATCCAACAGGAGGAATAAAGGGCTTTACAAACCTTAAATGTGGTCTGACCAAAATGAATGGCGAACACTGTAGCACCAAAGTGCCATATTGTGTTTTTGGATTAGCACCAGCTCGCTGCGGTTCTGGGGCAAGTCACCAATGGCCACCTGTTTTACACCCATGTTTGCAAGAGAGAGAAAAAGAGAGAGGGATAGAGAGAGAGAGAGACATACAATAAGGAAAAGTAGAGTGTCATGGGTGAGATACAGCCCATCCACAGCTGAATGCACCCCATACCGGTCCCTTCTCGCTGCCATGCATGAACTACAGCTAATAAGAGAGCCAGAGGCCCAGAGCTAATCACACCTACACCCCCAGCTACAAAACTCCACCCTGTTCACCCATTACCCACGTTGCCACAATGAGCATTTTTCAAAATGTTGAGTAAATGTTATTCAGCAGCGTGAGCATCTCACAAGCGCGTCCTGGCGGCCTCAGAGCCCAAAACAAGTTCGTTTTTAGCTTTTATCTCCTGGCCCAGATGAAAGAGCAGGTTTTTCATTTGAAGGCTCTCTAATGCCATAATAATTACTGCTGGCTGTGGGGGGTAGACACTCAATGTGGGGTGTGTACTCCACGTAGAACGGTGGAAAGGGGTGATGAGGGGGTGAAATTAAAGCAGAGAAATAAGTGCGGGAAGCAGCATCAAAAAAGAGACAAAGAAGGGATGTGTACGTTTGAGAGTGCCGCCTTATACCAGCTAAAAAATGCTGTCTTTACAGTCTGGTGTAAGCACGGCCACAGGACTGATGTTAAACCAAACCTGACCAGACTATGCTATATGGACAAACATATCAGGACACGCCTCTTAAATCAACCACAAAAGTAAAATGAAACAGTCTGCTAAGCCAGTCTTCGGCAAAAGAGTTTAGGGTAGGTCTTTGATTTTGTTGTAGCATGAGTGCACCCCAGTGCACAAATCGTTCGCTTGGGTTTTCTCTTGCTTCTCTAGTTGCCTTCCACAGTCCAAATACATGGCTTCAAAGCGAATTGGCTACTCTAAATTGCCCCTATATAGTGAGTGTGTGCCCAGCTATAGATTAGCATCCTGTCCTGGGTGTATCTGCCCAGTGCCCAAGATGTTACCCCCTGGATGGGCATGGGGAACCCCCCCCCCCCCCCCACAACTGCAGTGTGTCCCAATACATATAATTGATGTATAAAATTTATATACAACCCAAAAACACACATTTCTTTAATCTAGAAATTACAATATCAAATGATTACATAAGTAATCATATACACAATTAAAGGCATGATTACACAAGTACAGGCATGATAAATCGATTGCATATGACTCTTACTGAATTAATTTATTTGATTCATGATTCATTCAGATCCTTCGCTTTAATCCCAGACTGTAAACTCCCCTCACAATGCTGCCAACATTCTCAATACCAGATGAGCAGATGATGCTACACCAAAATATATCACTTAATATATCACAACACATATCATAAATCAGCTGCTGGCCAAAGTCATGGGACCTGAATGAAATCTGACAACTCATTTATCATCTTCGTGTAGGTCAGTGGACGTCTACCTTTCTACAGTTTCACCACCAGCTTAATCAGATACACCTGTTTCAGCTAATCAGAGGTCAGAGGATGGGCTTTGCCAGGTGATGGATGACGTGAGTCAACTAGTGTTGTTTGTTGGGGAAACAGTCATTAGAACCAAGTGGGTTTCCTCCGGGTATTTCGGTTTCCTTCCACAGTCCCCAAAACATGGATTTATAAAGTCTGTCTCAGTGTGAGTGAGTGTGTGTCCAGCAAAGGATTGGTGCCCTGTCTCGGGTTTATCTGCCCAGCACCAAAAATGTTTTTATCTGGATGGGCATGGGAAATCCTCGTTGTGACACTGAGTTGAGAGATGAAAATCACAGTGATAACTAGTATTTCCAATGTACCCACCTTACTTTGAAAAGAGGGAAGAACCCTGTGTACCCATATAAAACCCACTCAGGAACAGGGAGGACATGCATGCCCAACACTGAAGGACCTTTTAGTTCACCCCAACCAGGAATCGAAACTGGAACCTTGTTGATGACCCTTTAAAGAACAAGCCGAAACAAGCGGCAGGAAAAAACTTTCTGGTATTTGGTCTAATGGCTGCTCTAAATTTTCCCTATGTAGCGTGTGTCTGTGTGAGTGAGTGGGTGCCCAGCCCTGGGTGTATATTTTCCCAGCCCCCTTAAACCTTAACCCTCCGCTGGATAGGCATGGGGAACTGCCCTCCACAACCCTAGACTCTCTCAACACTGGGAATCCAAGGTTTCCATGTTCTCCCTGTGTCTGCGTGGGTTTCCTCCTGGTTCTCCAGTTTCCTCCCACAGTCCAAAAACATGGATGCAAGGTAAAGTGGCTGCTCTAAATTGCCGCTCCAAATTGCCCCTATATTGGTTGGGCCTGTGTGAGTCAGTAAGTTTGCATGTTCTCTTGTGTGTGCGTTTCTCTTGGAAAGTTTTTCAGTTTCTTCCCACACTCCAAAAAATGGATTCAAGGTGAAGTGGCAGATCTAAATTGCCCCTATCTAATTTACCCCTACAAGTTGGCGGTTTTGATTATTACATTAACCTCTCAGATTCCCAGTTTAAATCCCAATCTGGGTAGAGTTTATCCCCGTGCCTGTGTGGGTTTCTTCCAAGTTCTTGACACACTATAGTGTGTGTTTTTGTGTTTTTGTGTTAGTGCGTGAGTGCGTGAGTGAGTGAGTGAGTGAGTGAGTGAGTGAGTGAGTGAGTGAGTGAGTGTGTGCGCAGCAATGGATTGGAGCTCTGTCATAGGTGTTTTTTCCCTGTGCCCTGAGATGTTCTCCCCTGGAGTGGCATGGGCAGAGAGAAAGAAAGGAATTTCGATTTTCCTGTTTGTCCAAGATATACATCTGACAAGGCATCTGTTGATGCCTACATACCAATATCGTGTGTGTCTGTGTGAGTCAGTAATTTTACTGTTTTTTTTTTTTTTGGGGGGGGGGGGGGTCTCCAGCTTCCTACCACGTTTGGATTCAAGGTGAATATATATATATATAAACTTGCCCCTACATAGTGGAGTGTGTGATGTGATGGATTGGCCCCTGTCCTGGGTGTATCTGTAGCTTTAAACTATTCTAAACGTTCTTTTTCCACATAAAAGTGCGTGTTTTTAATAATCTAAAAGCGATGCTTTGTGCAAAAGAAGCAGCTTTCTTTAATGTTACGTGAAGATCTATACAAAGAAGTCAAATCCAGAAAAGACGCACGCGCGCTTGCTGCGCAACAAGAGCCAGAGCCGCAATGAGCCGCTGTGTGCAAAGCAACATTTAAACGAATAATCCTTCAAAACGAATAATTAAAAAAAATACAAAAAAACCAACAACATGATATTGAAGTATTTTACTTTAAGTTCAGCAATCCCCACCAGTTTATAACCCATTAAGACCCTGTTGCATTTCTGCGGCAGGTGTAATCATATAGAAACTCTAAACTTGAAAGTCTTACAGAAATCAATATGTTTTTACTGCTAATAAACCCCTCAGCAGAATTAAATCCAGGCTGTCTCCAACCAAATATGTGGAGAGCGCACGATGCGCACGGACAGAGTGTGAATAAGCGTCCCATGAGCGTTTAAGGATTGAAACTTAATAATGCAACTCCAACCAAAGAAAAGTGGTCGCCCAGTGCGCACTGGATAAAAAGATGGTAAGAGGGAGTGGGGCACTTGTAAAGTGCGCTTACCCTGCAGCGTGAGAAACAGCGGAACGCAAACGAACCACCGCGCGCGTCCTGGTACCATCAACATCATATTGCTCCTCCACTCCATGTTCTGTTCTGTTCTATTCTGTTTCACTGCTCGGGATTCCAGAGTCCGTGTCGTAGGCTGCCTCCTTGGACTCGAGTTCACACAGAGTGACGCAAAAGAACCCTCGAGCACCCAGCCGGTGCCTGTGCGCAAAGAGAAACTTAATGCGGGCGGCAGGCGGTGCTTTTGGTTGATGTGTTCGCACAAAAGGTGACCCTCCACCCCTCCTACTCCCTCTCCCTCTCCCTCTCCCTCTCCTCCTTCTTCTGCTGCACTTTAAAGCTTAATATTAAAAACATTGTTCCTGAACATCTTTTTAAATCACTATAAACCACTCACAAACCAATAAAAAACAGTCTGCCGTTACAGCGTTGGACAAAAATAATAGACTACCGCAAACAAATTAGTTTCTCTGATTTTCTGGATGTTGGAGTGAAATGAACATTTTTCTGTAAGTCTATAAAATACTGAAATGTCTCCGAAATTCTAAGCAAAAATGTAGTATTTATTTGCAAAAAAATGTAGGGAATAAGATGCAGTTCTTTCAGACTTCAAATAATGCAAAGAAAACAAGTTCATATTCATTTAGAAGGAATAGCTGGGGGAGTGGTAGCTCAGATGTTTGGGCGTTGGACTATCAATCAGAAGGTTGGGGGTTCAAATCCCAGGTCCACTGAAGTTACCAATGTGAGTTCTTGAGCAAGACCCTTAACCCATGTTGCTCCAGGGTGGTGCATCAACCCGGTGTTCTGACCGCAACCAAGTTGGGATTCCATTAAGTCACTTAGGATTAAATCGTCAGGTAAATGTAAGAGTTCAGAAATCAATATTTAGTTGAATAAGCGTCATTTTAAATCACAGTTTTCACGAGTCTTGGCATGCCTTCCAACAGTCTTTCACACTGCTTTTGGGTGACCTTATGCCACTCCTGGTACAAAAAGTTCAGCTTGGTTTGATGGCTTGTGACTATCCATCTTCCTCTTGATTACATTCCATATGTTTTCAATGGGGTTCAGGTCTGGAGATTGGCCTGGCCATGACAGGGTCTTGATCTAGTGGTTCTTTTTCCACACAGTGATTGAGCTAGCTGTGTGGCCTGGAGCATTGTCCTGTTGGAAAAACAAGTCCTCAGGAACATTGCCAGAGCATAAGGAAGAAAGTGTTTTTTTCAAGATAACCTTGTATGGGGCTTGATTCATACATCCTTCTCAAAGATGAACCTGCCCAATTTCAGCCTTGCTGAGGCATCCCCAGATCATCTCTGATCCTTCACCAAATTTCACACTGTGGTTTGTATGCCTCTCCAGGTCTCCATCTAGCCATTAGACTAGAAGGTGTTGGGCAAAGCTGAAACTTCAGCCTGGCTCTCCATTGCTTCTTATTGATCAAAGGTATTTTTTCTAGCTTTGAGCTCTGCCTCTAGGAGCCTGTTACAAATTGTTCTCGCCATGCACTTTACCCCAGCTGCCATTTGCCATTCCTATTGTATTCTGTTGTATTTATCGTTTCTATTTTCACGTTCTTCATTTCTATTTTCACGTTCTTCCAGCAGGAATATGCTCCATGCCACACAGCTAGCTCAATCACTGTGTAATCCTGTGGTTGTTGACTGACATTCAAATAAGATGACTGTCATCCCGGTCAGTGTAGAGTCCATTTCGCTGTCTGCCTTTGTAATCAAGAGGACGATGGGTGGTCACAAGTAATGAATTGAATTTTTGCACCAGGAGTGGTATAACGTCACCCAAATGCAGTGTGAATGACTGGTAGAAAGCATGCCAAGATGCATAAAAGCTGTGATTAAAGAACATTCTTATTCTACCAAATATTGATTTCTGAACTCTTCCTGAGTTAAAACATTAGTATTGTTTCTAAATGAATATGAACTTTATTAGCACTATTTGATTTCTGAAAGCACTGCATCTTTTCCGTTATTTTGACCTTTTTTTATTTTCTGCAAATAAATAAAAAAAAAATTTCTTGGAATTTTGGAGACATGTCAGTAATTCATAAAATAAAATAACAATGTTCATTTTACTCTAACATATACCAATAAAGAGTAAAATCAGAGAAACCGATAATTTTGCAGTGGTGGCAGAAGTACTGAAATCTCTTACCAAAGTAAAAAATACTAGTAACATTAAAAATAATTACTTAAGTAAATGTTGAAGAAGGGTGGCACAGTGGCTTAGTGGTTGGCACGGTCGCCTCTCAGCACTGGGGATTCTCAGTTCGAATCCCAATCTTGGTGCCACAAGTTCCCATGTGTTTTTTTTTGTGTGTGACTGTGTGAGTGTGTGCCCAGCGATAGATCGGCACTCTGTCCTTGGTGTTACTGCCCAGCACCAAAGACGTTCTTCCGTGGATGGGCATGGAGAACCCCACCATGACCATTGTAGAGGATTGTAGTGGAATGAATGACATGTTCATTCAAGTAGTAGTATAAAAGTACATACTGTACACCTACATGTACTTTAAGTAAAAAAGTAAAAGTATTTATTCAAAAATATCTTCTATTGTGTAATTACATTACATTTTCAAATCAAAGGAGCACAAACACCATCACTGAAGTCAAGCAGTAAACTGCTTTGGTTTATTCATTCATTTATTCATTATCTCCTGCTTATATTCCTTTATGAGAGTGGCGGGGGGGTTCCCCATGCCCATCCAGGGGAGAACATCTCAGGCGCTGGGCGCTTTAGTTTATTATTTAATGTAATATTTTGAATTTAATCCAAAGCAATGTTAAATATCAAAAATATTTGTATAACAATAGCCCTGACAAATTAATTGAATATTCTAATGTTCAAAACAATAAATCCAAGCAGTGGTTGAATAATAACATTTTCAGTGTACTAATTATGTAAAATACTGAACTCGGTTGCAGCTACCTGCTGGGACGTGAGATCATCAGTCTCTCATTTAATTTTTTTTGGTAGAGGACACCATTAAAAACAAATTAAAAGTCAGCTAATTTATATAAAATACATAACCTATTTAAATTGTTCTTCTTCCCGTGAGCAATTTGCACAGATTCAAACTCAACAAGAGTTATGCTTGAAACTCAGAAATACTGATGAATTTACATTGTGGCAGCACATTTCGAAAAGGTAGCACAAATCGTCAGAACGCCAGCTATCACCAAATAAAATGTATTAAATATGAAAAGGACCTAAAATGCATAACAGCTTAGTATTTCCCCTTTAGTTTTCCCTGTCAGTCCTTTTTCATCATCCAATCACAAGTTCCATCCGCCACACTCACCCCCCCACACCTGCTGCCCCGCCCCCATTTAACATTCAAAAGAATTCCGATTTGAATTATGTGAATTTCATAAACTGCATGAGTGGATTACAACATACATCCAGCTTAGTAGGTAGTGGTAATGCACCATCAGTCGGTCTGCCACGCGAAATAAGATTAAAACAAATAAATGAAGCAATAAAATTGACCTATAAAGGAATGTAGTAAAAAATAGCAACAAATGTAAATGTAGTAAGTAAAAAGTACAAGTATTTCTTTTGAAATTTAGTGAGTAGATTTAAAGCATTAAGGGACAAAAATTCAGTAAAGTTACCTAAAAAACTACTTATGTACAGTAACAAAGTACATTTACTCTTAAGGTAAAAAAAAAAAAAAAAATTTTAGAAATGTTGGCCAACTGAAAAGTATGAACATGAAATGTAAGAGCATGTACAGCATGCAATATTTAGTGTGGGCTCCATTGGTATGGTTTACTCCAGCAATGCAGAGTGGCATGGGGTCGATCAGTCTGTGGTGCTGCTCATGGGTTACGAGAGCCAAGGTTGCTCTGATAGAGGCCTTCAGCTTTTCTGAATTGTTGGCTCTGGCATATCGCATCTTCCTCTTCACAATACCTCATAGATTTTCTATGGGTTTTAGGTAAGGTAGTTTTTCAACCACATTCTTTTCTTCCCTTTGCATCACTATTAATGTGCTTGGACACAGAGTTCTGTGAACAGCCAGCCTCTTTAGCAATGATATTTTGTGTCTCGTCCTCCCTGTGCTACGTGTGAGGTCATAATCTTTCCCTTAATTGTGTAGTTTACAGAACTGGACTGAGAGAGAATTTAAAGGCATTTGCAGGTTTTATAAGTTAATTAACCAATTAGAGTGTGGCACCAGATGTCTTTAATATTGAACCTTTTCACAATATTAAAATTTTCTGAGATAGTGAATTTGAGATTTTCATTACTTGTTAGTTATAATCAGAAAAAAATACAGAAATAAACATTTGAAATGTATCAGTCTGTGTGTAATATAATGTACAAGTTTCCTTTTTTGGATGGTGAATGGAATTACTGACCTAAATCCTGATCCACTTAATGAAATACATTTAGAAAATGCTACTTATGGTTTAAATAAAGTCTAATTTAAAAAAGTCCAGGTTCTGGTTTCTCTTTGACGCAAGCTTCAGTTGGCTGCAGTGTTTTGGGGATTTCTTTGAAGCTGCTGCGAAGTCTACAAGCTGCCTTCATCGCAATCTGACAGTCTCCTTTTGGCTCAGCTCTCTCACTGACTAGTTCTTGCTATTTCTTGTTCTTTGTTCCTTCTATCAATCCCTTTCATTCTCCCTTTTCCTGGGTTCAATATACTCTCGCTCACCTTCATTCACTCTCGTTCTTTTTGGCTTTCTTTCTTTCTCCATCTCTCTTGCTTGCTGTCGCTCTCTCTCAGTCTCTCGTTCGCTGTCGTTTTCTCTGTCATTCTCTCACTCCCTGTCATTCTCTCTCTCATTCTTTTGCTCACGGTCTTTCTTGCTCTGATGATCTTTTTCTCATAATTTCCCTCCCTGTCTCATACTTTCTCTTTTGTACTTTGTCTTACTTGTTGTCTCTGGTAATTTCAGATATTCTCTCTTAGTCTCTTGTTCCTGTTCTCTCTGATTCTTTTCCTGTCTCATTCTGTCTTTTTTATTCAGTCTTCCATGTTCTGTCTCTCACGTGCTCTGGCGCTCTCTCTCTCTCTCTCTCTCTCTCTGTCTCTCACACTCGCTCTCACTCAGATAAAAATAGTATCTCTGGGAAGATCCAAACCAAAATTCTTGGGATAGCTGGGTCAAAACAGCTGCATACTCTTTTTTTTCCTTTCTCTCATACACTAGCTTTTTCAATTCTTAGAAGACAAGTGTGAAAAAAGAGATTTAGGAGCAAATGAATGCATACAGTGGCATAAGATACAAGATACAGGAACGAAGGCCAAAATAGCCCATGTACAATTATGATGGACACATTCCCATTTCCTCTTTTGTACCAGCATGTAGCTATTAAGCCCCAGTCCACAGAGCAGAGTACATAAAGGCATGAGTCCATACAGAGGAAATAACATTGAACACCATAGGGATGAACTAGAACCCGGCTTGTTGCAACAGGGCAAGCAAACCACTCAATTGCTGGGGGGCATGAGCTGGTCTAGGTCCAGTAACTCTTGTTACTGATGGGCAAAAATTTTCACAGCCACTCCTTAAATTATGTCAAAAGCTTTTTTATGTGCAATGAAAGCTGTTATGGAGGGGATCACCCAAGAGTAGGTGTCCTGACACTTCTGCCCATATGGTTTATATGACAAATATTTACGAGAAGCCTGGCTGGTCATCAGTTCCAGTGTCTGAAATAAGTCTCAGTCTATTTCTGATTGAAGATCGCAGCTCAGCATAACCAGTATACACACACATGGCATAATGATTGACCATGTGATTCCTTCAGGGACCGAGGGTTATTCCTGGAGTCTGACAGCACAGCGAAATGGGTCATCCCATATAATCAAGCTCTACATGACCCCAACAGAGTCATGGGCCAAAGAAATTACCTTTAAAGTAATATATTATATGGTTCTACAGATTCCTTTAAAAAGAATCTCTCATGCTAGTGTCTTTTTCAAAATCAATGAAACACTTTTCAGGCAAAACAATCCTTTCCTCATGGCTATAAATGTAAACAACTGCAGGTAAGACGGCTAAATAAGTCTCCAGTTTCAGCAGGAACATGTTGAATGAAGAACCATTTGTTGTAGTGAGGCAGTTCACGTTTTAGCAGAGACTAGAATTCAGCAGAGTGATGCATGAAAGTGCAGCACGAGGATCAGACAAAGCAGCTGAAACTAAAGTATTTGGCTTTTGAATTGCTGTGATTTGCAGCCTACGGGTTTACATGTTCTTTTGTGAGATAAGTGAACAGTACAGCTGGATTTCAATTTTTTATGGTGATGGGGCTGCGAGGTCAAGTCACTCCGTCGGTGGCATGGCCAGAACACTAGGTAGCCTCCTCCACCAAAGGAGTGGCAAAGTTGGTAGGTCGGTTCCATCGGTGGCGTGAACAGGACACTATAAGACCATCATTTTTAACATATTTTTTTAACACCAAAAATAATAGGTCACCTTCATTGTCTATGTGACCAAAATATTGGGAGGACTCCATTGGCAACATGGCCAAGATAATACAATCAAAACCATAGCCAAATATTGGGAAGCGTGTGGAAAATAAATATGTATGTATTGGAAAAATATCAGGATCTATTTTTATATATGACCAAAATATCAGGTACCCCTCATAAGCGTGGCTAAAAAAATAGAACATTGTAGACAAGGTCAAAACTCAGTCTTGAGTATGACAAAACTATCTAAACCCCACATCTAGGCATGGCCAAAATATTAGAATCCCCTCTTTGACATGTCTAAAATATAAGAACCCTCTCTTTGGTGTGGCCAAAAGAACAAGACCCCATTGTATGCAAGGTCAAATATCAGGACTCTCCTGGCATTTCATATCATTATCCTGCTCATCATTAGTACAGGGCATGACGCTTAAATTAAGCTCTTGCGGGGGGCCGATTGGTAAAGTCTGCAGTATCTGCCCCTTTTAGTTCTGCTGCTCAAGTCAGTTATGCCAGAGTCTTATGCTGCACTGTGTGTCAATCATACTCCATTTATTACAGAATTACAGTGCTCTATCAGCGATAACTGTGTTTCTTGTCTGTTTTTCTGTGGCGTCGTCTTGAGGTGTCCCCATCTCCTCGTCTATGGCACTGCCGGAGCAATGCGGATACAGCTATTATGGAATGGAACCTAGACTTCTGTTCTGTTGTTAAATATGGATGCATATGGACTGATCGCTATACAATTTGTACAATCTGTCCAGCACTGTGATGCTGCCAGGCCACTCAAGGAGGATGAGTCCCCCAATGAGCCTTGGTCCTTCCAAGGTTTCTACCTAAAAAAAATAACATAACAGGTGAGATTTTCTTGCCACTGTTGCTTCGGCTTGCTCTTTGCGGTTTGGGCTTTGAACTCTGGAAAGCTGCTTTGTGACACACTAATGTGAAAAGCACTATATAAATGAACTACTTGAACTTGTGTCTGTTTTATCAGTGGCCAAATTATTAGGATGTCATCTACGTAGACAAAATATCAGGACTCTTCACAAGCATGGCTCAAAAAATACCGAAACCCATTGTATGGTGTACTAAAATATTAGGAAACCAAAGGACATGTGTCTAAAACAGAAAGACTCACACTCTGAGGTATTTGAAAACTACAGCTGTCAAAAAAAATTGTGAGTACTTTTGATTTCAGAAAGATAACGCACATAAATACTTATGAAAAAAGGAAGCGATGAGGGGTTATCAAAATCACAATGTACATAGAAAAAAGAAAAAACAACATGAACTGCAGAGAAAACCCAAAATAGAACAAAGACTTAATGGCACAACCCACAATGCAAGTAGTGTGCACTGCAGTGTGTGACGATACCAGCATCACACAAGCCCACGAACACCCACACACACACCTTGGATTTGTAAATTTCGGCTTAGAATCCCACCTCCATTTTGTTCTAAGTGGTCCCCCTGCAATCATTTTCCTCCCAATAACAATAGACAAACTGTGATGGGAAATCACTTAAGCAGCTCTCTGGGATGACGGCGAGAAAATGATTCATTTCAGTGTAATTTCTCACAAAGACGCCTCACCATTTGTTTATAATTGACACATTTAGCTGCACTTTGCATGAATCCTGGGTGCAGATGAAAGCAACAGGTAATATTAAACTAGTTTCAAAATAGATGAGCATTGAACACACATTTTTTTCATTGATCTTTTTGTCTACACTTCATCAAAGACTAAGACTTAATGCTAAAATTCACATCCAGACACAACCATCCCTGTGTGAGGCGTCTCCACAGTGGGATTACACCATCGATTAACATATTTAAGCCTACTTTAGCAGCGTACAATGTGGGCGAGAGTAGTGACATTTCCCAGTTCTCCATCATAACAGACAATGGTCTCTGTCATCTCTCTGCCCACTGCAGTTTTCAAACCAGCTGCCCAACACTTCACAGCTAAACATAAGGCGAGATGAGATCAGGCCGAGTGTGCTGCTGGAGCGTGGGCCACTTTCTGTTGTTTTGTGTTGATACAGCAGACGTTTGGGTCTGATGCGGTTTACGATTTACGTTGCAGGATTAGATGTGACGCCATCTGTTCATGTCCATAATTATCCTTATAAATCATAAGTACTCGTTAATCATTGTGCACATATGCACCATCCCACATGTAACTAAAATATTAGGACCACACAGGATGTGGGCCGGAACAGTAGGCCGTCTCGGGCTGCGTAGCTGAATGAGTAGGTAATAGTAGTGCACTATCCAGACGTGTGGCCGAAATATTAAAGCACCATCTAGATTCGTGGTCAAAATATTATAGTGCCATCCAGATGTGTAGCCGAGATATTAGCGTGCCATCCAGATGTGTTGCCAAAATATAAGGGTGTCATCCAAATGTGTGGTGGAAATGTTAAAACGCCATCTAGATGTGTGGAGTAAATATTAGAGTGCCATTCAGATATGCGGTTCAAATATTGGGGCACCATCCAGATGTGTGGCTGAAATATTAAAGTGTCATTCAGATGTGTTGCCGAAATACTAGGGCGCCATCCAGGTATGTGGCAAAAATAGTGGTGCGCCCTCCAGATGTGTGGGCGAAATATCAATGCGCCATATACTGTAGGTATGTGGCCAAAGTATTCAAGCACCATCCAGATGTGTGGTCAAAATATTAAAGCGCCATCCAGATGTGTGGTCTAAATGTTAAAGCCCCATCAAGACGTGTGGCCAAAATATTAGGATGCCATCCAAATATGTGGCCGAAACATTATGGCTCCATCCAGATGCGTGGTTAAAATATTAGGACACCATCGAGATAAATGGCTGAAATTTTAATGTTCCATCCAGATGTGTGGCCAAAATATTAGGGCGCCATCGAGATGTGTGGCCCAAATATTAAGCGGCATTCAGAGGTTTTAGGACGCCATCCAGTCCTGCAGCTAAAATGTTACGGCACCAGTCAAAGGTGTGGTCAAAATATTAAAGAGTCTTCCAGATATGTAAAAAAATATTTGGCCACCATCCAGATGTGCAGAAATGACAATGAGAGTAGAAACAAGGAAACTTATCTAATAACGTGACAAGATAGATTTGGCTTGTTAAAGCAGTTTCTCTACTTTTTAAAAATTGTACAACAGCTGCTTTGGTATATCTGCCTTTACAAAAACAGAACACAGTCAGAAAAACTATATTTGTAACCCGGTAGACTTGAAAACCACCACTGGCCATCTTCCAGCACTTTTAATAGCATTAGTTGATTCTTTTAATTTGAGGACTTACAATTCAAAACAACATGCCTTGAGAACCAGGTCCTATTTTTAACCTCCCTGAAGCCCCCTCTCATATACACAGTTAACATGCCTGAGGAAGTTTACTGTGGAGTCCAAAGGTGGATACATGTTCTGTAGTGTGTGTGTGCGTATGTGTGTGTGTGTGTGTGTGTGTGTGTGTGTGTGTGTGTGTGTGTGTGTGTGTGTAGAACAGTGTTTTGCAGCTTCTTGTTTAAAAGCTAGTCATCTGGAAAACTGAAATCAATGCATCCCACAAAGTTCAAGCTCCAGCGCCGCCAACCCTTAAGTAATGCTCTGATAACATGGATACGAGCTTCAGCTACAGCTACTTGCTGTAAGATCATAGCACTGCTGCCAGTTCGCTCGTTCAATGGATTTGCAGTTACACTCTCAAATCAAGCAAAATTGGAATAAATATTAATACGATGAATAATATTAATCCTCTTGAATGGGTCAGGAAAATAAATATAAGGCTTTAGTAATAAATGCATGGTTAGACGCTTAATTATATCTCCATGAAATTATGTACGTATCACCGTAGTCTATTTGAGGTAGCATGGTTTCCACATACTTGATTAATTCCTTTAGCTTGTTTCATTTTGGGAATGCCACAGTTGAGGGGATACACACAGTCAAATTGGCTTTTCACCAGTTGCTCCTCCTGATGCAACCCTCATAATTTACCCAGGCCTGGAGCAGTGGACAGCATTGTATGTGGTGCCCAAAAAGCAATTGGTATTGGGTGCTTTGCATAACGGCACTACAGCCATAGTATTTGGTGGGACGTGTAACCAAACTAGGGACATTGAGATTCCAAGGCTGGTTCCTTAATCACAATCCTACGACTGGAAATGTACATTCTAAATGGCTTGGAAAATTTAGAATCTCTAGTTCACGCATCAGCATGGTTTTTCATGTATGAGGTTGCCAGAGACAAAGATAAAGACACTTACAGGTACAAGAGGGACATGACTCCAACTGCAATGGAACCCTGGATTTTCTTAATCTGAGACCCTAAACCTTTTTAGAGCGCCACTGCGCCACTGTACTTACAGTTTGAAATCAGTACTCACTAGATCAAAACTAGTGCCTATAGTCTAGGAGGCGATTTGAGACGCAGCTCTAGTCGAGTCATATTCACAGACCCTTCACTGTGAAGCTTTACATAAAGTATTATATAAATGTGTTCGGGCTTGAAAACAACGCCTAAATAACCATGAAATAAAGTTCTGGAAGACCGCCTCAAGAAAGTAGTGTGAAAAATGTGAGGCATTAACATTTGTTTGTTATTTAGCTTCTAAAATGAAAGCGTCCCTCATTCCTTTAAAAGTACGAAAATCACTTAAGGCAAGAGAAGAGTTCGGACCAATCTGCTTATTTTACCCAATTTGTTCCTGACTGAGGTACACATTACACCCCTACAGGCATTATACTGTATACAGTTTTACTCAAAATTTCAAACTGTATGACTACCTTGTCTTTTTTAAAATGCAGCCATTTAAATACACTAACTACCCACTGTATCAGCTCCATTTACCATGTAGATGTACTTTGTAGTTCTAAAATTACAGACTGCAGTCCATCTAGTCCTCTACATACCTTGTTACTAGCCACAAAATGTGGTAACTCAGTGGTTAGGCTGTTGTGCAAGCAATCCAGGGGTTGTGGGTTCAAATCCCAGGGCCACTAAAGTTACCAATGTGGCTCGTTAATCAAGACCCTTAACCTTCATTGCTCCAGAGTGCTCTATGGACAACCCTGTGTTAGGAGCTTAACTAAGTTGGGATAATTGTAAGTGGCTTTGGATAAAAGCGTCTGCTAAATGACCAAATGTAAATATTATTTTCCTTTACTAGGACCAGTTCAGGTCTTATTTTGGTGGTGGATGGTTCTCAGTGCTGCAGTGACAATAATATTAAGGTGCTGTTAGTGTGAGTTATGCGTCCACTCACTGTGCACTTTATTAATCACACTTGTTAGTCATGCTCCAACCCTACATCAGGGCTGGTGGCTGGACATTTCCAGTCCAGTTTAACTGAGGTGCCTAAAAACTGCTGTTTCCGTTCCACCCGCACCTACAGAACACACATTGACACTCTACCTACATTCTAATCACTTCTAGGGGAATAGATAAACTGACGATGCTTGGGGTGGAAGTGGAATTGTGGACAGTAGATGATACACACCTGCTGGAGTTTCTACTGATGATTGGTTTGCATCCTATATTGAACGGTGTAAAAAAGAGGTGAAGTGAGTGGGCTGGCATGGTAGCAGGTCCTCGTTGTGTCCCAGGGACAATGGACAACAGTCTGTAGGTGTAGAATCACAAAGTCCATCTGTATAACAGGGGGAGCATGGACAATGGGTATGGAAACTAGGAGGTGTATTTTATCCACCATGAAGAGTTTATGCATCATATACCAACCTTAGGTGGCATATTAGTGCAGCAGATACCTCTACCGCCTCACAGCAAGAAGGTCCTGGGTTGAATTCTCTGTTAGAGTGAACAAATGTCCTAATTGTGTGGAATCTAAATGTCCTCCCTTTGACTGAGTGCATTTTCCCCCGGTTTTCTGGTTTGCTCACAGATTCCGAAGACATGTTTATGGATACAAAGGAGATATTAATGGATCCCCTATGACACTACGAATCATAATAATCTGGCCGATAAAGTATTCAAGGTTCAAGGTTTAGGAGGCTAAATATAGTTCTGGAAGTACTTCAGTAAGATACCAGTTTTTATTATTGTCCATGGCCCTGAAATCCACTGAAGAGACAGAAGGTAATCAGGTTTCCATACTGTAGCCACTTGTATATTAAACAAACATTAGCAGTTGTTCCACGGGACATAAATCAAACTTTACAAACACCAAGAGCATTGCAGGTATTTTGGGCTGAACACATTCAAGACAATTGTCTTGGCATTTGTCTCGATCCATATCAAACTTGTTTGTCCACCTGTGTACAAATTGATCTAAGGCCTCTCCCAGTGTCACCACCCCCTCTCCTGAAAGAAGCCGTAATCCAGCTACCCTATTCCCCTCAACTTTTTTTCCACCAACCGTCCGGCTAATCCCCAAGCTCATCCCGCCCCTCCCATTGTCTCTATACCCCCAACCTCTCCCCTCTCTCATTCCATTTTCCCCATCCTCCCTTTTTTCTCCCCTTCCTTTAAGCACCACTTCAGTGGTGGCAACTCCTTGAACTTTCCACCCGAGCTTACCCACTCCCCCGGACACTCTTCAGCTATAACTCCTTGTCTGTCCATATTTTCTACCATTACTCATAATGGGGGCCATTATGGTATTAGGTCTCAATGGCTGTGCATTCACAGGAGGGTGGCTCTGACACATGGTGGTATATGGTAGAGGGAAATTCAATGCCTGTCTGTGTCACTGCACTGTGTGTGGTGGAAAAAAAAGAAGTCCATTGGTAATACGGAACAAAAAAGGACCTGATGTGATTTAGTAATCATGCCAAGTTTCTGGCAGATACCGGTCATAAATCAGGAGATTTGCAGCTAAGAGCGAATCAGCATTTGGCAGGTGATTTAAATGCTCTATTAGTAATGACAACAAGCTAGAATTCAACACATTTGCTAAAGGGTTCTGAAAAACGCAATCATAAAAAATAACTACGCTGATCTTTTCTCTATATCTATGAATGGCAAAGCCCTAACTCACTGACTCATCACAAATTCTCCCACTTCCCAGACACCTACAAGGCTGAAATTTGGCATAGTGATTCCCCATCATGTCCGTGAAAAAACAAAGTACTTCTCACCTTTCTACATTCAATGGTTTGTTCTATATCGCCTTCAAATGCATGACCCCTTTAGTGTCACATAGGTGTCTTCCAGAGGACCTACAAGTCTAAAATTTGGTCATTTTTATTGTGTCAAGACAGCAACCATGTTGAAACTGTAGTCACAACTCATACTATATTCTGTTCACATTTCAGAATTTATATTGTCACAAATCACATTCTACAATAAAATGTTCATTTAAATATATAAACTCTTAAGCCATCACTCATTCAAAAACAATTGCCTTTCAACTTTCACGTTGTTATCAAGTTCTGCCCCTGTAGCGCAGCATGGGTATTCCGCTATTTGTTAAATAAAGACCATATAGAAGCAACTGCAACCAGGCTCACAAGTCTCAATCTTCACCAACATTAATGGGATCTCACTAGGGTTTTTGAAGTATCAGCAACACACGGAGGCAGCTTTTAGCTTTCTACACTAGAACTCTGCTCATGCTGCCCATTTGTCTGAACTAGAATCCTATATAGAGTCAATATTTACTCAATAGAGAGAGATTAATGGCAAAAGGGTACATAAATGTATGGGATTTGATTAGTACCATCCAGTTAGTTGGGGTTGGTTCTTTAAATTGGGCTTGCTGATTGGGAGAAAGGACATGGGTTCCTACGGCCCATGGGTTCTACACTCACTGTCTTTTTTTGTTCCACTGCTTGTACAGATGGACTTTGTAGTTCTGTAATGAAATTGTGTAGTCCATTTGTGTCTCTGCACACTTTGTTAGTCTGCTTTAGTATATTTTCTAATGATCAGGACCCCACAGGGTGGTGGTCAAATCTACATCTGCAGAAATGCTGATATGGTGGTGGTGTGTGAGTGAGTGTTGTGCTGGTAGGAGTGGATCAGACAGCAGTGCTGCTGGACAAAGAACAGAACACCAATTAAAAAATACAGGTGTCTGATCCACTCGTACCATCATCCACCATCTTAATAATAACAGAGCAAAGCAGACTAGCAGAGTATGTAAATGAACAGATGGAATAGAATTGTGGAACTACAAAGCCCATCTACATTTTAAAAATTTAGTCAAGTGTACACACACACACACACACACAAGTTTACAGTTATGGAAAGCACGGCTGTACTAAACCCTGTTCGGCCCTTGCTGACACAGATTTCTAAGTTGGATTGAATCCCGCATTTCTTTTTAAGTAATAAAGTACTCCACTGACTTCATTAAGCCTGAGCTGAATAATGTTCGTCTGGCTTCAGCGACGCCCATCTCCGGTAAAAGGTCTAAATCAGCCCAGAAGAATGAGGATGTTAATCAATGAGAATCATAATCGATACTTAGCAGATGGTAAAGCGTAGACTCAAATGGAAACTCATAGTGTGTGTGTGTGTGTGTGTGCCATGTTGTATGCCGTATCTTTCATCTCTTTGATTTAGCATGCTGGTTTGGCAGACAGTCACCCGCTCAGATATGCTGGTCTGCAGCGGTCATTTGCACCGAAACTGACTCAGACTTAAGTCACCTGTTTGTACACTCATGTCCCTATGCACTGTGATGTCACCAGTGAAAGTACAAGAGGTTCCTTTGCAGCATGACCACTTACTCAGCCATTCCTGTCAGATGACCTGGACAGTGTAATGATGACCGGTGCATCACATGACTGATGACTCACTGTAAGTGAATGTTGACCTTACATTTTTTTTCTCTCTTTTGTGTCTCGTTTTTGCACCTCCTTACAATCCCCCAATTCCTTCCAAATCAGCATGCTCAGGGATAAGGGGTGTACCCAGGGATTGAAATGGGAATAGGAAGAGCTGGATGACTTTGTCTCTCTAGCAGACCAGGGTTGGTGGGGAGGGGTGGTTGTATAAACGAGCTTTTCCAATGGACAAGCTCCAAACTCCAAGTAATACAGTGCTGGACCAAAGGATAACGAGGGATCCAAGTGAGAATGTATGAGTCTCCTGCTAAGTGGGATAAACCACAGATAAAGGTTGGCACTACTTAGAATTCAGAAAGGTCACAGGAGTTAAGAACTTAAAGAAAAGGGGTATTCACAGTTACAAAGCAGATGAGGGGAAACCCATAGAATGCACTTTTAAACAGCATTACTCTAGAGTTTTGGAGAGGGCATGCCAATAAATATTTAATTACATACACACACACACACACACACACACACACACACACACACGTATATATTTGTATGCGTGTGTGTGTATACATACACATCTATATGTACACACACCCATATGCACACACGTGAATAAAAACACATATACACATAAATTTACTTACACACACACACACACACACACACACACACACACACACACTCATAAATAGACAAATATACTGTACATGTATATGCAGACACAAATTAAAAAAGTACATAAAGTACACAAACACACACATACAGTATGTACACACACGTGCACAATTACACATATGAACACACACAAGAACACATATATATGCATGGGTACACATATACACTTATACATGCATGGGTACACACATGCATAAGTACATGTATACACAAGTATATGTACACACACATGCAAATGTCCAAACATGTATAAGTACACATATGCCCCAGTTTATGTACACACACGCACACACACACACACACACACACACACACACACACGTGAAGACATGCATAGATGAAGACATGCATACATACACATACATAAATATATATTTTTATATTAATGGCACACGCAGGTATACATAAATGTGCATGTGTGTTCTACCACCATCATTAAAATGATAACAACAGCAACTTCAGATTTTTGATTTCCTAAAAACAGAGGGCTGTGCCCCCTAATTCCAAAATAAAGGATGTATTTGCAAACATAAAACAAAAACCAGTGTGTCTAAAAGCATCTTCTTCTTCTTCTTCTTTATCTTTCGGCTGCTCCCTTTCGGGGTCGCCACAGCGGATCTTCTGCCTCTTCGCT
>JAOUQT010329799.1:0-13516 GCA_025769995.1 Xyliphius kryptos
ACTATTTTTTATTTATTTATTTATTTTTTATGTATTTTGCAAGGTAAGGATTTTCCAAAAAACTGGATAGTAGAAGTAGAAGTAACTTAGGGATAAAAAATAGACAGAGGACGAAAAACAAGCTACCACTGTGAGAGTGAGAAAGCAAGAAACCTGAAAAAAACTGTGAAAAATTTCATAGAACTTTAAACGTGAGAGCGAATAGGTAGAGGAAGTGAGAGGAAGGCAATCTAATAGCTGGAACATCAGGTTCCTCTGCCATTAAAAGCTCTACAATAATATTAGCATTGATTTTTTTTCCCTTGTGCACAGCTGCCATTGATCACCTGCACCCCATGACTTACATCAAACCCCGCCTCTTAAAACCCCACAAAATTTCCCATGCTGTCTACCTTGGTCAAAGAAGGAGAGACTTTCAAAGACTTATGATGAATTTTAACTTTCAACACAGGTTTATAAACACTACATGTACAAAAGTACTGATAGACGACATGAACAACCTTGTATAAAACAAGCCCATCAATGACAATTCAAGTTTTTTGTTTTTTTAACTTATGAGAACAGTTTGAGGAAGGCTGTTTTCTATTCCTGCATGATTGTGCACCAGTGGTCTGTACATAGAAGAGATTGAGATATTGACTGGAACAACAGCACTTAATCATTAACTTCATTTTCTAGTCATACATTTTAGACACATAGGTTTTTCACTCTGTGAGAACAGTTTAGAAGGGGGCCCTTTTCTGTGCCAGCATGACCCAGCCAGGTAAATAAAGACATGGTTGGATCAATCTGATGTGGAAGAAATTCTAAACCCTGCTATTCTAAACTATAATTGCGTTCAAGTTGAAGTTCATTTATTTAAAGCGCTTTTAAAGTATTTCAAGCCTGAACCCCCAAAGTTGAACCCCCCAGTGAGTCAAAGTGACAGTGGCAAGAAAAATCTCCCCGTTAAGCCTAAATCCAAAAAACAAGCCAAAGCGACAGTGGCAGGTTAAAAACTCTGTTATGTTGTTTTTGAGTAAGAAACCTTGGAAGGCTCAGTGGACTCATCCTTGAGTGGCCGGGCCATGTAGGATAGCCATGAACAGATCAGGTGTCCATTTAGGTCCATTCAGTAGGGCCATCACATTTAATTAGCATGTTCTCCCCATATCTGCATAGTTTCCTCCCACAGTTCAAATACTTGCTTGTAGGAGACTCAACAAAACACAAAATTAAAGATTAAAAAACAAAGGTTTAGAATTGTGTTGTAGATCAATTTACTGTCTACCTTCAACTGTCTTGCAGCAGTCCAGGAATCTACATCCTTTGTCCGAGCAGAAAATAAAACAATAAGGCCAACTGCACATCACCTGATTTTAGCACATTAAATGGAGCCAGAGAATGGGAGATTGCAACAACCACATTGCAACCAGACCTGGTCCTTTGGTCCAAATCTCGCCAACAGGCATACATCATCGAATGACTGTCCTTTGGGGGGATGCAGTCGATAAGGCATATGAACGCAAGAGGCTAAGATACTTTGACCTGTCAGCTAAAGCAGTAGACCGAGGCTGGATGATGATGTTGCACCCAGTGGAGGTGGGGTGCAGAAGCTATGTGGCTAGCTCAACATCAAAGCTACTTTGAGAAATCAAAGTCAGGGGACAAGCTTCCAGAAGAGCAATTAAAGATTTGGCTAAGACAGCGGAAAGGTGCAGCCACTGGCTGTGGCTAAAAAGAAAAGAAACTGGCTGGGCTGCCAAGATATCCAACTTATGACAAGACACACACCCAGGTTTGATTAACCTGTGGTGGGCCTGCCTGAAAACACTGTATGATGCAAAAAGGTGCACAACTGATGTATCATTACAGAAACCTGGCAGCTGACCCAAAGGAACCTCAAAATTGACCAGTCGGAAACACTCAGGATTGTTACATCCAGTAATACGAAGGAACATATAATGTTTTCTTGCAATTTCACATATAAGCTATATAAACTTTTCACCAAGTTTCCATATCCCAACAAAATTCTTTGCATTTTTGCAGTGACAGCAAGGAGTTGGGAAGGTTTCCTTACACGGGGACACCCTTATTAGAGATTCACAACAGTTTGAAGAAAAAATATTTCATCAGTGAATGCTAGATCTGAGTTTAATTGCAAAGAATTCCCCGACAATGAAAGCACTACCAGGTAAACTAATCTGTCTCTGCAAACTGCCATGCACCATTTTCTAAAAATACCTGCCCTAAATGTACAAAACTCAGTTGAAATACACAGGAGCCAGAATTTTAGCTCATATCCATCAAGGAAAAGACAGAACTCATTTTTACAGATTTCTGGGGGGAAAAGACTCGTTTAGAGCAATAAAGCTTAAAGATATCCAAAATACTTGTTTATAAATTAAACTATTATGAGCAACTGTACAACAAAACTGAAATCAATAGGCTACTGATAAAAATAAATGTACACTATACCAAAGTGTTGGGCAAAAAAGAAAAAAAAAATCTAATCTTAATGTCGACACAAAAAGAAAGAAAACAACAGTCAACCTACAAACAAATTCACTGTGCTTTAAAACGGCGCATGTCTCAAGTTTGGCAAATGACCTTTTGAATGTAAAACGTTTGAAAAACAAAAAACCACACATCCTTGAACCTCCAAGCGTGTAATATATGTCCCTGAAGCACTTTTTCTAGAAATTGATTTTTGAGAATAAATATACTCGTATTGTATCTATATTTTTGATAGTATACAACATCTTTGTACACTATTATAACTCAGATCTTCTTATTTTTAAATGCCTCTGTATTATGTAGGAAATAAAATAAATTGTTCACCACCATAAAGCTACAAAGGGACAATTTGGAGTTATTGAGTACGGGTCTTTTTTTTTTTTTTTTTTAAACCTATAGAAATCGGTTTAGGGGAATATAAAACAACATAAATTCATCTAATAGTCTGTTTTGTTGTAGTATGATGTAAATACATTAGAATATTTCTAATCCTTAGTTGGTGAATGTTAAATTTGTATTAGAACTTGCTCCTGCCAACCTCCTAAAAGTATATTCTGATTAAGTTCACACGTGAATCAAGCTGTAAAAGGAGAATATTTATAGTGTAAGCTGGCATTTTAATGATGATCACTCAATTCAGGAACAGTAAACACCCGAGCCTAAAAGAAACAATAAGATCAATCCATCCATCATCTTCCGCATAATCATATATAAGGGTCATGCAGGGTTTCTCCATGCCCATCCAGAGGAGAAGGTTTCTGGAGCTGGGCTGATATACCCAGGACAAGGGGCCAATCCAACGCTGGACAACATTTACACACAGACCCAAACACAAACTCCTTCTACATCTTTCGGATTTTACCATTTATTACCCAGGGGTCACCGCAGCGATGAACTCGCATATTAGACTTGGTGTTATATGCCAGATGCTATTCCTTAGACAACAGTCACCCTCTACTGGCTTTGGGACACACGGACTATGGGGACGATTTAAAGCAGCCAATTTACCTTATATTAATTTTTTTGGACTGTGTAAAGAAACTGGAGAACCAGGAGAAATCCAAGCGGACACCCTGGGAATGTGGAAATTCCACCCAGATTGAAACCCAAAAAATTTAGAACAGCCGATTTACCTTGAATCCATGATTTTAAGACTGTGTAAAGAAACTGGAGAACCCAGAGGACATCCACTCAGACAAGGGGAGAACATGGAAATTCCACCCAGATTCGGATTTGAACCTGGATCTCCGGCACTGAGGGGCAGAAGTGGCCATCATACCACCCAAAATATTATCCAGAAATGTAATTTAGTATAAGCCATCAAAATATTTAGGCAAATAGGAATGTAAAGAAACTTGCTTTAACAATGTGTGTATGAACTCCTGCTCTTTACTCCAAACTCTGGAAGATACCTGCACCTGATCATTAGTTGTAGCTCATGTGTGAAAAAACAGTTACAAAATTTAGTAAATTTAGTTCGAACACGGCACGGTGGCTTAGTGGTTAGCATGTTTGCCTCTCTTGAGTCCCGATCTGAGTGGAGTTTCCATGTTCTCCCCGTGTCCACATGGGTTTCCTCCCACAGTCCAAAAATATGGATTTAAGGTGAAACCGCTCCTCAAAACTGTCCCATAGCCTGTGTGTCCCAAGCCTGAAAAAGGGGTGAGGGTTGGGTCAGGAAAGACATCCGGTGTAAAACACTTGGCCAAGTCCAATATGTGAGTTCATAACTGTGGTGACCCCCAAATATTAAAAGGAAAAATGTCAAAAGAAGACATCTTTGGGAAAATTGCTTCAAATTTAAGTGTTTTCAGATGTAATATAAGATTATTTGTTGTTAAGACAAGGAGCGACACGGTTTCTGTTTAGATTAATTTTTTTGATTATAGATCAAGATATTTTGTCCCAAAATCCCCTTTTAATGCACTTAGGATTTTTTTTTTGACTATATGAACAGTCACGGTGAATAACAAACCCACAGATGCAAAAGCAGATCATGAGGGGAACTTTTGAACATGTTAAAATTATTAAATTATGTTTTATAAAATCACGACTGAAAGGTTTAATCACAAAAAATGTAAATTAAATGGCTATATTCATTCTTGAATTCATATTATAACATTACACGAATACTTTAATTCGTGTAATAATGTACAAATAGTAATACAAAAACATAAATCCTATTGATTTCAAGTTTTTATTAATATTACACAGAATTTTTGGTCCCAAGAATGAAACACTCGGTTCTTTAAGGCTGTATTTACGACTGACGCGTAGCTTAGCAAAACTAGCGTCGTTACTAATGTTTACTAATTTAATTCGGTCATAAGTAGTTACAACAGTAAATAGTTTGATAATTACTTTCCATATTGTGTCGTATAATATTAATGTATAATAAATACTCAAGCACAAGTGAGCTTAGGTGGAACTTGGTTTACTTGGAATTGGCTAACCTGCTAGCTGGGCTAATACTCGGCCACAAACATCTTTAGCACAATTATAAGCCAACAAAACCGTTTATTGCAAATATTTCAGTAAGTATAATCATCTCAAAACATTTGACATTTGCTAAACATTTAACTTTAAAAGGTGTCAATCGAGCCAGTCCGAATCTCAAAACGCAAATTATATTCTATAAAGGGCACTTGGTAGGGTGTAAAATTTAGCGTGTTGTACCCTAGATAGTGTACTTCGTAAAGGGCGCACTAGGCACTAGGTTACTACGCGTCAGACTTTTGATTTACTCGGCATGTTATTGTATGACCCCCAAACAGCACAATATAGCTTTATATAATGTAGGATTGATATTAAAGGCAACATAGTGCTGTAGTGAAGGCCGATTGGACCCATTTTGGACGTGGCCCAAATCAGGACTTAAGTAAAGGCTATTCTGTTGACTTTTGATTCTTCAACTTACTTGTGTCAGACGCGGAGGATCTCAAAACAGTTATTACAAATGCCACGAAGACCAGTCTCCAAAACATCGTGAAGGTCGATTGTTGTTAGTCCCAAAGAACCCACCGAAAATCCCGCGTGGAAGTTCCTGCTGAAGGGCTGAGGTTAGTTTTGGAAACTGGACTGAACGCTTCCTGCTTTGTACATCAGGAGCCAGGTCTCCTCTCAGTGCCACGTGTTCCCTCCCCCACCGAGTTACAAATCTGAGGAAGTAAACAACACAGGGTCGTTCACTTAATTAACTTTAAAAAAAAAACATTTTAAGAAGATGTCGTCGTGCAGATCATAGGTTAATAAAATATACTTTTTAAAAGCACGTTATTAACAGCCTGATCGCATTTACACTCGTATCTGATCCTACATCGCCACCTACTGAACATGTCTAATATATTAATTTATTCGGCCTAGAAAGTTCTGAAAATAAAGATACAACTGATTTTTGGTCACCTGTACTAATTTTGGCAGATTAGAACAGGGGTTCTCAACTGATCTCAGCCTAGACCCACATTTTCTCAAGTTCATTAAGTCATGAGCCAATTTTTTAGTAAACTTCTTTTTTTTGGCGTTTTAACCTTTATTATTCAGGGGTCGCCACAGCCATGAACTCTCATCCATCCATTCCATCTACTATCTTCCGCTTATTCCTCTACTAGGGTCGCGGTGAGGTTCCCCATGCCCATCCAGGGGAGAACATCTCGGGCGCTGGACAGACACACCCAGGACAGGGTGGCAATCTATCGCAGGACATTCAGTCTATCTTGAATCCATGTTTTTGGACTGTGGGAGGAAACTGGAGAACTCGGAGAAAACTCACGAGGACACGGGGAGGACATGGAAACTCCATCCAGATCGGGATTCGAACCAGGAACCCCCTGCGCTGAGAGATGAACATGCTAACCACTAAGCCACCTTGCCGCCATATAATTAATTAATTGATTAGGTCATTCATTATCTTCCACTTAATCCTAGGGTGCCCGTGGTATTCCCCATAACCCTTCTAGGTGAGAACAACTCAGGCGCTGGGCAAATACACCCAGAACAGGGTGCCATTCTATCGCTGGGCACTCACTTACAGTATTTTACAGCAATTTGGAGCATTTAATTTTCCTTACATCCATGCATTTGGACTGTAGGAGAAAACAGAATAACCTGGAGGAAACCCATTTGGACACAGGGAGAACATGGAAACTCCATCCCCAGCATTGAGAGGCGAATGTCCTAACCACTACGCCACCTTGCCGCCCCATTAATGAATTGATTGATTAGGTCATTTAGCAGACGGCTTTTATCCAAAGGGACTTACAGCTTGATGGTTGGGGTTAGAACACAGGGTTACACAGAGTCTTGCTCAAGGAACCACATTGGTAACGTCAGTGGATCTGGGATTTCAACCCCCAACCATTGAATGGGTAGCCCAACGCCCTAACCACTGAGCTACCACACCCCTACTTACACAACTCTAACTTTCTACCGGGCTTGGGCCAAACAGACTATGGAAACTATTTAGAGCAGTCAAATTTGCTAAAGTGAAGATGCCAGGGGCCAATAGTTCCTTTTGACATTTTTCCCCGTAAACGTACATGAAACTACACCCTGTTATAAATTACTGTTTTAATTCTTTAAATGTGTGTTAATCAGAAAACATGCACAGTTAACTAAAAAAATATAACAGGTTTGGACATGTAGGGGTGGACTACGTCATACACACAACGACAAAAGCATGTGCCTTACAATGTTTGCTCACCTGTTCTCTTTGTGTTGCTGTGGTAGATTTCCCCTCATATAATGTGTGTCTGTGTGAGTAAGTGTGTGCCCTGGGATGGATTGGTGCCCTGTGCTGGGTGTAGCTACCCAGTGCCCCAAACCCCCCCCCTCCTGAAACCATAGTCCCTAGTACAGGGGTAAGAAAATAATGAGATGAGTTTTACATTCAGTACAGTGTAATCACACATTATAATTAATTATTTATTTTTAATTTATATATTCATTGTATTGGCTTTATTTGTTAGACATTACCATTCATTAGATCTGATTATTAAAAGTTTGACTCATTTATATATATAAAAAAATTCAAGTTGATTTTAATGTTTTACGTTCTTTTAATTATTTATTTTAATATCCCCTTTAAACCCCCTAGCGCCTTTGTACATTACTTGTCACATTACTAATTTCCACTAGAGGGCAGTAAAGCCACTCTTTTCAGACTCGTGTAACTGTTGTTTTTGTACATTGCTTGTTAATTCAAAACGCATAATGAACCTTTTGTGCTTTCTCTATTTATTGTCCTTTTGTATAGTTATCAGCATTATGGGGTATTTTATGGCAGCCTTATTTCTTTTAAACGGTCTACATTTTTAACAGCCAGGTGGAGATCTTTCTTACTCTTTTACCAGAATAAAATAAAATATTTACAGACATAACTCAATCTGTTAAAACTCAAGGCTTTTATTAAGTTTTATAAAACAATTTGTGCACTGTAATAGTGAAAAATAGTGAAGCTATTTTTTTAGTAATCCTACGTGGTAAATTATAGTCTTTATTTAAATACAGACTAAAAAAAACAATTATTTAAAATGGTATTTTAATTTTTTGGAAAGGGTCTGTGATTTATACGTATTCTTCTTGTCAGTGTGGCATTCCTCTGCTGGCAACAGTTTTCTCCCACATCCTAAAACCTTGCTATAGGGTAAACAAAAGGGTGTGTGTGTTTGTGTGTCAGGATGTTTGTGAGCATGTGTAAGAACTGGGATAGGCTCCAGCACCTCCCTTAAACCTAATCAGGATAATTGTCTTAAAAAATCCATCCATCCATCCATCCATCCATTATTTTACACTTAATCCTATACTAGGATTGTGATGGATTTCCCATGGAAGAACATTTCGAACTCTATGTACATACATTCAGGACAGGTCACCAGTTTTTTGCTGGGCACACACTCACTCACAAATACACAGATCACTATATAGGGTCAATTTAGATCAGCCATTCATTTATTCATTTATTCATTCATTTATTCATTCATTCATAATCTTCCGCTTATTTCTCTATGAGGGTCGTGGGGGGGGAGGGTTTCCCATGCCCATCCAGGGGAGAACGTCTCAGGCACTGGGCAAATACACCCAGGACAGGGCGCCAATCCATCGCTGGGTACACACACACTCACACAGCCACACACACATACACACACTATGAGGACCAAGGCTCAGTGGGGGGCTCATCCTCCTTGAGCGGCCAGGTAGCATCACAGTGTAGGACAGCCATGTACAGATTGTGTAGAGATCAGTCCATATTTATCCATATGTGTCCATATTTAACAATAGTAAAAATTATATAGGCTATATGAGTCCATAGAGTCCATCCTCCAGGACTGCAATGCTGTCAGTCCAACAGAAGTCCAGATTCCTTTCCATAAACGTTGTATTCGCAGTGCTCCGGCTGTGCCATAGACAAGGAGAAAAACAGAAAGGAAACACAGTTAGAGCTAATAAACCACTGTAATTATGTAATAATGTAGTAAGATTGACACACAGTGCAGCATGTGTCACCAGGATTAGAAAATGAATTGATTTATTTATGCTGTCTCAGATTTTAACAGAGACTTTAACATTTAAAAAATGTATCTCTCTATATATTTAACATCACTTTTAATAGGACTGCTTCATGTAGCAAAACTGTAAGTGAAAAAATGAGTACAAATGGGAGAATTGTGAGACAACAACACCTGCTAAGAAAATGTGTGCATGTGTGAATACACACTTATACAGTACAGCAGCTGCATTAATTACTCTAGTTAATCCTAAATGCTGTGATTAGAACTGAACACGCTTCCAAAAAATCAACTTAGTGCTTCCTGTTTATCTTTAATTGGGCATTTATAGGCAAAGAGACAGAAATGAATATTGACGTTAAATAGTTATATTTTCATTAGTGGCTGGAGGCCCCACTGTTGTCCTTAAGGTGCTAAGTCCAATTGCTGTGTGAGCCGTCCTTTCTATGCAAGTTTGCCTGTTCTCCTCAGATCAATGTAGGTTTGCTCTGGGTGATTCGTTTTTCCTCACAATCTAAATACATGTAAGAAAAATCAATTCCATTTATCCATTATCTTCCGCTTAATCCTAGACTAGGATCACGGTGGGAGGGGCTCCCTATGCCCATCCAGGAGAGAACGTTTCGGCAGCTGGCAGATACACTTCAGAACAGGGTGTCAACATATTGCTAGGCACTCACTCACCCTTTCACTCAATTAGACACCCACTATATAGGGGCAATTTATAGCACCCATTTTACCTTGAATCCATGATTTTGGACTGTTGGAGGAAACCCATGCGGACACAGCGAGAACATGAAAACTCCACCCAGATTGGGATTCGAATCTAGATTCCCAGCGCTGATGTGAACGATAACTTGGTGGTTGGCATGTGTGCCTCTCAGCGCTGTCTGCATGGGTTTTCTCCGGGTTCTCCGGTTTCCTCCCACAATCCAAAAACATCTACCTACATCATCATCTACCCAAGTACTCATTTAGTAATTGGGGAAACACAACAGACAGAAACATACTAACACACACATTTTACACACACACGCATTTACAAAGAAATTTAATGAAGTGTCTCAAATCTCTTTACGTTCGCACGTTCGCCTCTCACTGCTGGGGAATCCCGATCTGGAGTTTCCATGTTCTCTCCGTGTCCGTGTGGGTTTCCTCCGGGTTCTCTGGTTGCCTCTCACATTCCAAAAACATTGATTCAAGGTTAATTGGCTGCTCTAAATTGGCCCTATAGTATGTGTGTGTGTGTGTGCCCAGCAATGAATTAGCGAGACGTTCTGGATGGGCAATTAGACGTTCTGGATGGGCATGAGGAACCCTCCCCCCCCTCCCTCTTCCACAACCTTCCTAGAGGGTTAAGTGGAAGATAATGATAAATGAATGAATGAATATTATTATTATTATTATTATAAATAAAGTCACCACTTAGGTAAATTTAAAAAATCCACAAAATTGTATTATATATTTGAACAATGTGGATATATTACATATTCCTAACAGGTATTTAAATATAAATAGAAATTTAGTTTTACAGAATGAACCAGTAATTTTCCACCTAGAAACTAAGTTTAAAGGATCTGGTTACATGCAAAAGAACAGTCCTTAAAATAATGGAACTATAGGAGTCTATTTGTGTCCCACAAAAAACAATCTACCTCTAGGGCTAGTTATTGGATACAGGGCCGATCCTATATGCACTCACTGGTCACTTTAAAAGATGTACATACTTATTTCTGCATTCATTTTTAATTGTATTTCTTACCATGTAGATGCATTTTGCAGTTCTACAATTACAGACTGTAGTCTCTACGGTATGTTTGCATACTTCGTTAGCTCCCTTTTTTAGTTATAACGGCCAGAACTTAAACAGAACCACCACAGATCAAGTATTATTTGGGTGATGCTCAGTTCCTAGCACTGCAGTGACATTGTGTTTTGCTGTTTTTTGATTTGCTGATTCTGCACTGGAGTTTTGGAACAATTGCTTACTCATTGTTTACTCTATAAGGTACATATACTTTATCGCCTCACCTAATAAAGTCAGAGTCAATGTCTTATCTTATCATTGATCCGTACCCACAAGGCTGGTGTCTGAACAGTTTTGAGTGATGGACTATTCACAGTCTGGCAGTGTTACTGAGGTATTTGAAAACTCCTGCAGTACTGCTATGTCTGAACCACTCATACCAGCGCATTACACGCTAACACACTACCAACACGCCAGTATAGTGCAAAGAATAACTCACCAACCAGTACCACTCTGTAATAAAGTGAAAAAGTGATCTATTTTGCCTACAGTGCTTACAAACAGAGGAATTCGTCCTCCTCATTTAACCCAGCCGTGCAGTGACAAACACATACACACACACACTGAGTGAAGTGAGCACACATACCCATGGTGGTGGGCAGCCTTTTGGCGCCGGGGGAGCAACTGGAGTTAGGTGGTTAATAAGTCAATAAAAAAGACAAAGGCATTGAAAAAATGATAACCATAGTCATAGTCATAAATGATAACCTTTTGTTATAGACTGTGGGAGGAAACTGGAGAACCTGGAGAAAACCCACATGGACGTGGTGGAAACCACCCAGATTAGGATTTGAACCTGGATCCCCAATGCTGAGAGATAGATGTGCTAAACACTACGCCACCGGGCTACGCTAGAAGATTAATACACATGACCTTTCTCTTTAAACTGCATGGTGTAATTTTAAAGTGGAAGTCTAATTCTAACTTCTAATGTCTGTGTTTGTCTATTTATCCCTCTGTCTCTCTATCAACCTTTCTGTCTGTCCAACCATCCTCTCGTCTGTGAGAATATCCCTGTCCATGTCGTTTAGCACTGCCAAATGGTGGGACGATCTTCCCAACACTGTCCGTAAGGCTGAGTCACTCAGCATTTTCAAGAAAATTCTCAAAACACAGCTCTTCCACAGGCACTTGTTATAAAAAAGACAGCCAGATCTGATAATGATCAGATTTGAGGCTACTACAATGTAGCTGGTTTCTCTGTAGTTAGGGCTATCATACGGAAGGTTGTGGGTTCAAATCCTAGGTTGTGGGTTCAAATCCCAGGTTGTAGGTTTAAAACAAGACCATTACCAAGACCATTAACTATGGTGCTGTATGGCCAACCCTGTGTTTGACCCCAACCAAATTGAGATACTTGTAAGTCGTTTTGGATAAAGGGTCTACCAAATGACTAAATGTAAATGTGGAATGACTGAGAGAGAGTGACCCCCCAATCCCCCAGTGTATATTAAAGTATCACAGTCTTGCACCAGCTGCGTCAGTACACGACAGCAAACGCATCAGAGGCTCAGGTGTATATAGCTTTCGAATTCCAACACATTCTCTCTCTCTGTCTCTCTGTCGCTCTCTCTCTCTCTCTCCACCCTCTCTCCCTCACTCTCTCTCTCTTACATTCATACATACACACAGGTTATCTTACGCACCGCTCCTGTCTATTTTGCTTGCTGTCAGGACAGATGTGCCAGATGCAAAAGAGGAAGGCATCTCTTACTGAGCCCTGTTATTTATCGATTAAGCTGCTAATATCTGGACTCTTGGTGCACGCGGTTGCGGGTAAACGTCTTTAACATGGCTCTCTGTGATTGCTGCCCCTGTGTCTTCAGAAGCGTGCTGCTGTGGGATCGTCACAACGAGAAGGCGTGATGTGCTGACTGAAAGCAACCTTCTGTTTGCAATCGCATTGCGATAGAGCGCCTCCGAGCTGTCCCGAGCAGCCGTGCACCGAGTTCCGGACTCATCCCCATCCATCCAGCCTTGCACCGAGTCCCGGACCCATCCCCATCCAGCCGTGCACCGAGTCCCGGACCCATCCCCATCCAGCCAACCGTGCACCGAGTCCCGGACCCATCCCCATTCAGCCAACCGTGCACCGATTCCCGGATCGTGTGCACCCATCTCCCCGGGCTTTCACCTTCAATAAGCGCGTCGGATCCCCAGGCTGGTCGTTTGTGTGCGCTGTCCGTGGTGCTGAAGCAGGATTTTGGGGGTAAGCAAACACCAATTTGGTGATCGGGTTTCATGCATGTGTTTTGACCAGTTGTTAACACTGTCTGATTAGTTAAATGATTGATTAGTTATTTAGATGATTAATAGTTTTGTAGTTTATTCAATAACTGATTAGTTGTCTTCTTTAAATCACAGTTATTTCGTTATAATTATAACAGCACTAGCTGCATCTATCTTCCAAGTTTGGTGTCTGTAGGACTTAAGCTCTTGGCTGACGTTTTACTCAATAATAATGATAATGATAATGATAATAATAATAAAAAATAATAATAATAAGAAGAAGAAGTAGAAGATAAAGAAAAAGAAGAAAATAATCTGAGCAAAAACAATAGGGTCTTAAGGACCCTAATTTTTTGCTCATATTTTGCTCATATTTTTATCATATATATAGCCATCCATCCATTATTCTTCGCTTAATCCTCTACTAGGGTCGCGGTGGGGTTCCCCATGCCCATCCAGGGAAAACATCTCAGGGGCTGGA
>JAOUQT010329808.1:0-13515 GCA_025769995.1 Xyliphius kryptos
GACTGGGAATCGAACCGGCGACCTTTAGGTTACAAGGCTGGTTCCCTAACCGCAAGCCTACAACTGCCCCAAAATAATTTAAAATTTGAAGTGAACTTATTCAGAAATATCAATCCATATTTCTTCACTTTGTCACCACTAATTTGTTAATTTACTCAAAACAAAATTTTACAAACACATCTGCTGGTGACCTTGATGTCTACTATTTATATGGTCCATCATTTGTATGTTCAGTTGTTTCCTTGAACTAGATCTCTGTGTCGGGTCAGTTGTCAAAAAATATTTTTTTTCGACAACAAAGGAGCAAAAATTGGATTACCTGTTCTTCAGAAAGCCATTGCAAAGCTCATGCAAGAATTTATCGTAAATTATAAAATGGTTATTTCCGGTCCTTAAATCTGATTGGCTGTATATGATTGTTAGAAAGACCAGAGACCTGTTACTAGATCTTGTTTTCATTCTTCTCATGTTCTCTAATATCCATTATCTTATGCCCAATCTTAAAGTCGCAATGCATTCCCCAAGCCCATCCAGGGGGGAAATGGTTTGGAACTGGGCAAGTTATGCCCAGGACAGAGTGCCAATCTATCTTTTGGCACACACTCACTTGCACAGACACACACTATATAAAGTTATTGCCTAGTAAGAAGAATTTGTTCTTCACAATTAACCCATCAATGCAGTGAAACACACACAGAGCTCTGAAAAAAATGAGCACTGCGAAATTCTCAGTTTTTCTGATTTTAGTATTTATAAGTATATGTTTGAGTAAAATTTATTTTATTCTATAAACTACTAATATGTCTCCAAAAATTCCAAGCAAAAATTTAGTATTTATTTGCAAAAAATGCGTGGAACGCATGCCAAGACGCATAAAAACTGTGATTAAATATTATGGTTATTCCACCGAATATAACTCTTACATTAGTATTGTTCTTTCTAAATAAATATGCACTTGTTTTTTTATTTGAGGTCTAAAAGCAATGCATCTTTTTCTTTATTTTGACCATTTTTTTAATTTTCTGCAAACAAATACTAAATTTTTGCTTGAAATTTAGATGTCAATAGTTTATAGAATAAAAAAAGGTTAATTTTACTTAAATGGTTACCTATAAGAGTAAAATCAGAGAAACTAATAATTTTGCAGTGGGATGTGATTGGGTCATCTTTTTTTAAAGAACAGGGATCTATTGGAGTCTAATCTTAAGAACATGTTCGTGAAAGTATGGCATGAACGAAAAAGAAAGTCTTCAAAAGTAGAGTTTGGACTCTGTGTTCGTGTGTGTGCCATTGTAATCCACTTTTACACTCTGATCTTACCGTAAACATTTTGAATGAGGCATCCATTAACCATTTAACAATAGATAATTTACTGAGGTCAAATATAAACCGGCTGACTTCACCTTCAACACAGGTCATTTAGAACAACACTGTTTACATCATTTAAAGCAGAACTCTGTTTGGTATAACAAATCATAAATCTATGATGGGGTGGGTGACATTCAGTGTATAATTTAGCTTTTCTCTGTACCACTAATATACTGCTTACTTTGTGCCAAAAGCCACAGAAAAGAACCTCGTACTGTGCCAGTGTGACGTAATGTGTGGTTCACACCACTGTGGTCACTATGAGCTTTAAAATGTGAAAGCTTTCACACGCTATTCAAACCAAACTTAAGTTTTCTAATAACCCCTAAATAAACTTCATTTCGACATTGTTTTTTTGCTATTTAATGACATAAGCATTAACCAACTGGACATGAATAAAGAAACAGACTGAATAAAGAATGTCCATATAAATGGGACATAACCAAAAACACCACAGAAATACCAAAACAAATGCCAGAAAGACGAAGATTTCTCTTGTTTTAATAATTAACAGCATACAAATAGGATACAACAAACATACTTGAAACTGAAACTGTTCAGTAGTATTTCAACATCTGATGTTGCTGCCAAGTTGGTTATCCAGCTTTGCATGTGTTGCATCAGGTCGAAAAACGGTAACCAGATGAGAATGTGTAGCCAAAATCACTAGTTATGATTCTTGTTAGAACAAATTACTACGGCACAAAACATAACATGTTTTTAACAATTAATAAAGCCTTCAAAAAGACTTAAGTATATAATCCTGCTTTATGTTACTCCTTTCAATAATAATAATAATAAAATAAGTAATAAATATAAACTCTAAACATTCCATTCCATGTGTTTGTTGTCCTCCCCCCCACTTCGTCTTGTCTTATGCCAAGCCACAGTCAATATAAAATTACCAAAATCCTTGTGCCAGGGGGAAAAAAACCCTCCAGTTTTTAAACATAATGTATTTTAGCTCTTCTTTTGTTCTTTTATTAAAAGCAGAGTTTTGGACCAATAGTGGCAAAGAGTTCCATGCAATCAACGAGCAAAATACAGACCATACTTTTGCACTTTTATCTGTCACGCAACACACACAGACACACAGTTACACAGTTACACACTTACACACACACACACACACACACACACACACACACACACACACACACACACACACACACACACGCATGCATGCATGCATGCACACGCACATCACAGTCGTGCTGTTGGAACGATAGAAAGGGGGAGGATCACATAGCACTTTGGAACAAACCTGTTTTATGTTGCAAATTAAAAAGTAAGTAAATGACTCCAGCGCTGTTAAATAACGTGTTACACTTTTCAACTGTGCTTATTTTTGTTCTTATTGGGTGAATATTGCTGATTTTGTTTTTATAACAGTGTTTTGTTGAAAAGCATTGTGTGGTTTTCCCAAATACCCTGAAAACAACACAATGAAAAACACTTGTGAGAAGTTTCTCTCTCGCGCGCTCTTACTAGCTCTCATACACACGCTTCTATAAAAGTCTTTAAACACAATTTAAAAACACTTGTGTTTTTTTTCTTGACTAAAGGGGATTTTAGAAAGTACCATTCCACTATTCATCCATCTTCCTCCATTAACCAGAATGGATAGCATTTTCAATAGATCAAATGTGGATTCTTGGTTTTACAAAATGTTCTTAAAAAACTTCATGTCTTTAGTAAGCTGATTCTGCTGCAGTCCTGGTTCCACACCAGTGTCAGAAAGATCTGGTTGGATCCGATCCAAAGATCCTCTCGTATTCACTTAGGATGAGTTCGACTGCCTGGTTTTGATAAACCATGTTAACGGCCATGTTTCCACAGTCATTCTGTGGGCACATGAGAGTCGGCCCAAAGACAATCCCGATGTTCTGTGTTGTCATACGATTGCTATCTGAGTGCTCCATCACCCTGCAAGGAGGGAAAAGAAAGAGAGAGAAGGAGATGCTCTGTGAATGTGCATGTGTGCAAGAATGGAACAAGGGCACGGCAACAAAGAAAGGGGTTAAACCCACAGTATGAAGCGTTTTTCTAAAAATGCAATTCCCTCTAAACCACAGATCCAGCCAGTAATTGCTTAGAACTTCCACATTAAAAACGAAAAGTAGAAAGGCAAAGAAAGGGAGGAGATATTTTTAAAGTGGCAGTGGTGTTTGTTCAGTCAGATGACTCAAGTCTTATGTGACGATAAAGATGAGAAGAAAGCCAGGAAGAGGAAAAACACAAAGATAGTGTACTTTAGTAGCAAAATAAAAAGAAAGGAACATGAAATGAGCAAAAGTATATAAGAAAATATATAAGAAGCAGAAACAGTACATGAAACATCCCACAAAGCATTTAAATCAGTTTTCCAATCTGCAATTTGTGAGCAAATCAAAACAAAAGCTTTTTTTAAAGAGCTTTTCCAACATCCTACCCAAAATGATACAAGTCAATATGCCTTGTATTGCTTTAGATAAAAAATATTGTCCCAGGCATATAAAAAACATCTACCTATAGATATTCTAAACAATTGTCTTAGTGAATAAAATGTCTTGTTCGAAAAAAAAGCCATTGTAGTCACTTAACTTGATTAGTTCAAGATATTAATGATACATTCTATTCGCTTCTTTTTCCACCAACATTGATCCCATCGCTCCCTCTTGTGGTCATATAAGATATTGCATTTACATTTCGTCATACAGCAGACCCTTTTATACAAAGCAACTTACAAATGAGGTAACAACACAAGTCAGTAGTTTAAAAAAAAAACAGCTAAACTGTAGTATCCTCAAACCTGAGCATAACTCAATCTGGCTGCCTTTTTTAAAGAAGTCTCTGATTAAGAGGTGTGTTTTAAGAAGCTTCTTAAAAATGCTGAGTGACTCAGTCTTATGGACAGTGTTTAAAAGATCGCTCCACCATTTAGTAGTGAATGAAATGGAGTTACAATTACCGCCTCAGTCAGTTGGAATCACCAGGCGACATTCATCACTAGCGCACAGTGAACTGCTAAAAAAAAATGGCTGCGCAAACTTTTTATCTTGTGCCAATTTCTTCTTTTAGCATTGTGAAGCTCCATTTAAAACTTTCGGAAGGTCAAATAGTGCAAAATTCAAATTCTTGCAATTTTTAAACTGGTCCTAAGATATTGATCAGGAGTGTATTAAGAAAAGATGGCTTGAATGTAAGTGGGGGCAGATCTAGAGTTATTATTGTTGATACATCAGTTGATCTGATATAATCAACTGACTCCAAATGATCATAATGATCATAATTGGAACAGTTACTAATTATACTGGGAGAGGGGCACACATCCCCCATGCTGCTCAGTACGTTGCAGTGCTTCACCTACTAAGAGACAGTGGGTAATACATATATGCATTTATATAAAAAAGACATGTATATCCCTTGGTAATAAAAGTGTATAAGATTTTTTTTATTCTATAATGTTAAAGCCTATTCTATAAATTTTATTTCTATTCAAATTTATATTCAATTCTATTTCACTTTTTTCATAATTTATTGCATTGTTTTTTTTGGATCTTTAGTATTTTTGTAATGTTTTAGCTATTGTGCTTACAGTCATGCCAGTAAAGCTTACCGTTTAAGGTGACGGAACATATGCCTCATAGTATCATGATTTGGGGTCGGCATGTTGACGACTAACGATTTTAGCCGTTCCACTTTTTCCAAGTAGTTAGGCAACTCTAAAATAAAAAAGTACAATGTTTCTTTATCATGTTTCAGAGGATAGTTTACAGTTATCTTCCTTCAAATACAAGACATTTCTGAAGAAAAAAAATTGTCACTAAACTTCAACACAGGCTGTAAGCCATTATTTTACTTTCATCATTTCAAATTTAAATCATTAACAGCTATCCTTCATTAACTGCAATAAGGCCTTACTGTGGACTAAATTCTATCATTGCATTGTATTATATTGTGTCTCACTTACTGACGGCCTCAACAACATCCTGGAAATGTTGGAATGGTACGAGTGGTTCAGGGAGCTCACGAAAGAAGAGCTTCAGGGCTCCAGTTATCACATGGATGTCCTCCCATTGTGGATCTTCCAGGTCCACATGGTCCACTGACCCACAAGAAAATAAAAACAAAAAAGGATCCAGATAACTTTGCAAAAAAGACATTTATATGACTTTATGATGAAGGGAACTGTTATAAAAATGTTTTAACAAAATATAGATTTCATTAACGTTATATTACTTACACCTCTTTAATATTATCAGATCTATTTACAAATACATACAAACAATTTTGTTGTGAAGTGCAAAGAAAGCATCAGCAAAGCAGTAAAGTGCAACATGCATTGCTCATTAGGCAGCCAGCAGTAACAGGAATATAAAGCTGAGTAACAAAAGTTAGTAATTAAAAGAAAGAGTTTTCCGAAACCAAAGAAGTAAACTAAATTTAGTTACTATTTTCAACATGGCAAAATGAGATAGCCGTCATTGTTAACCTATAGTACAGTAATCCAGGTAATAAAATAATAAATAATTAAAATAATTAAAAAATTGTAACTATTAAATTATTATTATTTCCAACTCTTTCAATCCCAGTCTTGGTGGAGTTTCAAGGTACTCCCCATGCCTGCTTCTTTTTTTCGGGTTTTAAAATAAAGCTGAATTAGCTGGTCTAAACTGTCCCAAATTAAATTGTCCCGCTATAGTGTGAGTGTGTAAATGAGTGCCCAGCAATGGATTGGCACCCAGTCCAGTGCCCAAAACATTCTCCCCTGCATGGGCATGAACCCCCTAATCAAAAATGATCTTAAAATTTATGTAATTTTAAGATCATTATTGTAATTACATTAAAAAATTCTTATGAAATCTATCCCTCCAAAATCAATAAAAAAACATTTCATGTTTATTAAGCTTGAGTTTAAATTGGATTATTGGCATCTCACAAGCGTGTTTTATGGTCATCTGGATGTGCTGTTATTCGTTCGGAAATGTAAACAACATTAAATACACTCGTAATGGAACCTTTTGGTTTTTCATATCAGCAAAGTGTGCTAGAGCAAAAGCGGAAAACAATCCCAAAGATACCCAAAAGTAAGAAAAGCAGAGTGATTAAAGAATGTTTTTGCTCATGGTTAAGGGCTACCTGGCACTAATTCCTCTGGGAACAGAAAGCGCCCATCTGTAGACACCGCTCGCTCTGGAACAATGGACAGAAGTTATAGCCCACCACCTGATTACATTTATCATGTATATGTGAACGCGTTGCTTCACCACATTAAAGCAAGTCCCACAATAAAAGAAGTGTAGTATATAAGACAAAAATGGTTTACAATATAAGCGTCACAATACTGAATAGGGCTATTTTTGTTTTACCATGATTGACGGCAAAGCGAAGCTTCTGGATTACAGCCAAATTCCCGCTTACTCTGTAAATACCATCTGTCAGTAAACCTGTAAATACCCACACACACACACACACACACACAATCATTACAAAATTGTTTGCAACAATCCATATTGAGTATTTTTTTCATATTCTTTCCATGAACACAGCTTCCAGCCAGTAAGGCTAAAACAGATCCCTCACTTCCTCTAAGGTACGTAAAGGCACTGGTCATGCAATATAAATAGAAGAATTTAGAGAATTCTAATGTAAAATGACTAATGTAAAATGACATTGTCAAAGGAAATGGATTCACATCTTCTTTGCACAAGTTCGCGATGCCCATCACTGCTCAGCACCACAGATGTGGGACTGATAACTTTCACATCACACCCTTCCTCTTGCTCTGAGAGCACTGCTAGATTACAATTATAAAACTTTTGCAATTGATGGTGGCATTAGTAATCTGTTGAAAGACACTTTTCTTGAATTATTTTGAAGACTTATTGGTGGAATAAGTATAAAAATATAAGCTAAGCTCATTGGTATGTAGACAAATAAGATGCCTTGTCAAATCCACTGTATATCTAAGACAAACTGTAAAATAAAAAACAAATCGTAATTTTTTCTTTCATAGGCGAAGAAAAAAGGCCCGCTGTGATAACTGTGATAACTAATTTTAGACATTTTGACAGTGAAGAAACAGCTGGGGGGAAAAAAGATTACAGCAACCTATACACAATATTTAATGTAATCAAAGAATTAGAATAAAAACAGATAGAAACAAAAATTTTATTTAAAGTCTATCCTGTCTTCATTTTAATAAAGTATTTGCTGCATTTAGAGATTTACAATATAAAAAGTACTAGTTCCTCACTAACAAAAGACAGCCAAGTATTTTAATACACTTCATATGTGGCTCATATACATATATATTTATTGAATATATTTAAAGTTATTAAAGAAAAAAAGAATGACAGATGTAGGTTGGTGGTTAAGGTACTTGACATTCTTTTAGATTTGGATTTTTAAATGTTTTACTGGTATCCCTTTATAATTCACATATTAAAAGGCAAAGACATTGTGTTGTAGTCACTCAGAGTGTAAAGCAAATATATGCATTACAAAATAAGAATATTCAGCATAAACTAATATTTGGGTAAATAAATAGACAAGAACTAATACAGAGACAACCTCACTAATATTTGCATTTCAGGTTTCTGTGAAAAGCAAACTGAACCAGGTGCTATGGAAACAAAGGCAGGTCTTTTATGACCATGAAACCCGGACAAGGAATCAACACATTCAGTAAACAGACAATAATGATATTCTGATCTTTGGAACTCAAGACAAATGAACAAAAACAGACAGAACTGCAATCATGTGGCAAACAAGACTTTGCATAAAAAATGCGCAGTAAACCAGATATACAGTGTATAGCCTTGAGGGTTTACCACTTGGGAATCAGGTGAGTGGGGTTAATATGTGGGTAAGGACTCCCTCTGGAGGAGCAACCTGGGAATGTGTTCCTAGTTTGATACAAGTGAACAAATAAGCTTCTGGCACTCTTACAACACTAGCAAGTCTCATGAAAAGAGGTTGCAATAATGACAAATTCTGATGAAATGCAACTCAATTCACAGCACAATGGATTTTAACATGGCCATGTCAGATTGACAGTTTTATTTATTCGTACTGTCTGGTACTCACAACTTTGTCCAAATAATTTAGGTAATCATATTGTGTGTATACTGAATTGTACCTTACATAAACATTGGATTAGCAGCAGCAGAGTAACAGCAGTGAGTATTTGTTCGGCGCAGTATTATACATAATATTAACAATATGTGGCATCAGGATATTCATAACATAGACTTACCTTTCTTCTCCACTGTTTCTGTACAGTTTTTAACAAATCGTGGTACTGTACACTTCTCTCTCTCACACAGTAACTCCAAGCTACAACCAAACACCTGGTCTGTATATATGTAACACAAACACACACATGCATCCTACATTATTGTTTAATGTACAGGTACATCAAATCCATTTTAATTTTACATGCTTGTTTATAGTATGACATTTTTATTTGACATTTTAGTAGCAGCTACATTCAGAAAATGTATACAAGTTGTAGTATTAGTATTTTCATAAAAATGCACAAATATTGTTCAATATTAAAAAAAGGGGAAGTAATTATTTCTGACTGAAATATTAATCAATCCAAAACAGCCCACCTTTAATAAGGCCTTTCTCCTGAAGTGTCTGTAATGGAGGTCTCCTTAAAATAAGTTTCTTTAAACGGCTCTTCACACGCCTCCTCTCTGAAGTCTCCAGATTGGAAATGGATCTAGGAACTGAAGACCGAAATGGAAAACATAAATTGGGATGTAACCATATTAATAACAACTTTTGAAATACTCTTATGTAGATCTCGTGATTATATTATTCTAACACAATAGCACTAAGTACCACTTCACGACATAATAGTTGTAGTTTTGCTAGAGTGAGGCATTGCCCAAAATATTATTACTTGTACTTTAATAGTATTGGTGCATCAGTAATATATTATAACGCAAAGCCAATGATGTAAACTGAAAATAATGTTAATTTAAGGATTTGCACGTGCAAAATATTACGCTGTTAGAAGTCATTGAATAAAACCTTTACAACTACGAACATTTTCCGGATACTATAAATCTATAAAGTGGGTAGATCAGATCCTAAAATCAGATTAGCTGAACTGGGTTTTCAGCCACACACCCAAGACTACTTTTTAAGTAAAATGTCTGTTTGCTTAATTTAATTGTAGGAAGTCTGAATTATTTTAGAGGGATTGTCAGTTTCATGATGCAGTAAATAGAAAAGGTGATTTATGAGGTTTTGGAAGTTTACCAGAATAAACTAATGATGACCCAATAATTTATTGCAACTATACCTTTATTTATTCATAAATTAAACATGAGTGTTTTTTTTCAGGATTTTAGATTTTGTTCCACAGACCAAAACATACTAATACAGTGTGGTTGTGGTGTGTGTGTGTGTGTGTGTGTGTGTGTGTGTGTGTGTGTAAGAGTGTGATGGAAAAGATTGGAGACTTACGTGAGGACTTGGATCCTGTACGATTCTCATCTTCATCACCGCTGTGATCCAGCACATCCAAGGAGCCTGTTCTCCTTAAAGAATACAGCAAGACATTATCCAGTGGATTCTCCCTATCCTGAGAAAAGAGACACATTTAATCAATATTTATTTTTCACAGTGTGAATAAATGTATATGAATATGTAGTGGTAAGGTTTGACCAACCAGTCTATCAATGACGTTAAGTATCGTGATGTACCACTCTCTAATAAGAGACTCAGTGTCTGACTGCAGCAAATATTCATTCCCTGTAACAGTTCTCAACTGTAGAAAAAAAGAAAAGAAAAAGTCAAAACCATGTTATTCTGTTGGCCCTCAGTGGAGGAAGGAAATAAAAGAGGAACTAATTGCTAGAATACAAAAACGTTGCTTGATCAGACTTTATATTTTTAAACTCACACATGACAAAACTTAATCTATTTTTCAGCAACAAGCATAGAAATATGATCTGCTAAAGGAGGCACAGCAAGTCAGTTCACACCTACGAATACATTTTCTACACACCTACATCTGTCCATCTTACCTTAAAGACATTTTTCCTGCTGGAAAGTTCATTAGTCCACTGCAACTGAGATCCCCTTAGGTCCACACTGCTCTCCGGGGAGCTGCTTCCTGGTTTCTACACATACAAATGGATTGGCATTGCTAAACATAAAATGCCTCCACAAGCAATTTACTTTCAATAATGTCATGCACTTACCCAGCTGTCAGGATTTTGGGTTTTGGGATCTTTAAAGAACATAAGGCTGTTCCCCATCAGCACCAACCAGGAGGGGTTCCAGTTCTTCCTATTGCCCACACATATTAATCATAATATATTAACATTGAGCCACATTTTACAGCAAAAATAAAATAAAATAAATAAATATTGTGAAGTCAATCATTATTTCAATTATTTCACATCCATTCTGCCACTAAAGACCAATTAAAAGGTTCTTGACATTAAAAAAAAAAATCCTAATGTTCTTAAGATAAGTATAATCCTTTATTACTCCAATTCTAATGTTTTACATGAATTATGGATGTCTTTGAGATTTTATATTTAGAAAAAACATACTAAAATATTATGAATATCTGAAAGTGCAAACTGCCAAATACATACATAGATATATTTTTAAAGACAATCTCTACAGATTTAAAACGATAAAACTGCTTAATTTAAAAAATTATAAATAATAAGGAAAAACTTGTCATCTGCTGAGATTTACATAATTAATAAATAGCAGTGAGTCAGAAAACTCATTTGCAGTACTTTTGATGTAAACCGGGTTAAAAGTCTGCTGTTGTTTATTCCAGAATAAAAATGTCAATTAAGATGAATTTACCTCAGCTTCCGGCCTCCCTCAGCTATTTTGGTTTTGTTAAGCAGGCCTGCTTTCTCCAAGCCCTGCATTAAAATGTGGGGGGAAAAACAATTTCAAATCAAATTAGACAACAGGGAGCACTAAAACGTGTTTCTGCCCAGAAGAATCGGCCCAGTGAAAAAAAAAAGTCAAAGTGGACTGATCAACAGTCAAAAATGTAAAGTAGAAACCTTTAGACTTGCTTTTAAGATGTGTTACCATTCAAATAAATAGCCCTAGGGGATGTGAAGCACCAAAACAGGAAATAGATAAAATAATAATTTGCCTTTTCGTGTCATGTACAAGCACTTACAAATCAATATCTAACTAAAAGTGATCAAAATGTATGTTTATTTTTACAGCAAGTGAGAGGAAAAGAGAACATGTTAATTCAAATCACATTTCTGTCCTTGCTCTTGTAAAATACTTATAGAAATCAGAAATGCATCTTATCATGTTACTTTTAGTTCCTAAATATTAGGTCATTTGTCTTTTACTGTGTCTGCATGTGCAGGCATATGTGCATGTACTTCCAAAATGATGCTTCTTATGTAAACCAAAAATATACATTTGGTCTCATCATCCATGAAACACTGTTCCAATTAGCTTCTGGCTTGTCAACATGAGCGTAAACTGCAGGTGGGCAGTAATATTCTTATTGGAGACCTTATCCTTAAAAACCCTGCCATGCACACCATTTGGTGTTCTCCTGATTCAAACAATAATATTAACCAAAATGAAGAAGGCCATTGGTAGCTTAGTAATTTCTTTGTGCAGCTGATTTCTTTGTGACCTTACAGACTATTAGACATCTCACTCTTGGTGTGAGCTTTGTTTGATCACTACTGGGTAGAGTAATAACACTATTACATTTTCTCCATTTGTACACAGTGCTGACCCTGAATTTCCAAACTGATTGAAAATTATTTTGTAACCTTATCCAGCATGATAACCAACAGTTCTTCTTCCAATAATAATGCCCACTTGTCCCCCATCGCCATCCCATTGATTAAAAACACCTGACTAATTTCAACCCCAAATTATCTGATAATCAAAAATGTTCACATACTTTTAAGACACCCAGATATTACAGACTAATGCTGTAGCACTGATCACCTAGTAAAGAACATGGAATACATACACTGATCAAAAAAATAAAGGGAACACTTTAACAACACAATGTAACTCCAAGTAAACCACACTTTTGTGAAATCAATTTCACTTGCTGTTGTGCGAATGGAACAGAAAACAGGTAGAAATGAGAGGCACTTAGCAGGACAACCCCTATAAAGGAGTGCTTCTGCAGGTGGTGACCACACACCTTTTCTCTGTTCTCATCATTTATGGATAATATTTTTTGGTCACTTTCATAATTTTGTCAGATCTCTCAACGTAGAGGTAGCATGAGGCGCGGTGTCTACAACCCACACAAGTTGTTCAGGTAGTGCAGCTTATTCAGGATGGCATATCAATGCAAGCTGTGGCAGCAAGAAGGTTTCAAACACTCATTATGGAGACGCTGGAGACTGCAGTGTGCAATGTGTGTCAGAATGGCCTAACGGTCTAAGGAGCCAGACTCAAGCTGATCTCATTAGTGTTCTGGTCTCCAATTGGGGTCGTGGGTTTAAATCCCACTTCTAACAGAATCTTTTAATGTCTTCAAAAAATTTTACTACAGCGCTTAGAAGAATAATTCAATTGACAACAGTAAAGTTGTCTATGCATTGTTTTATTCTGTTGTACTGCTATGGTTTTGTTTAGTTAATTACTTCCAACTGAATAAAATCCTAAAGTCTCTGTGCACTACAACAAAATAACACACAACCTGCTAAACATTAGGTTTCTCAATATGCCGCAGAGGTTTTTTTCCACTGATTACACGATACATGTTTCCCCATCAGCCATCACTTTATATTTTTCATCTTAAAATCAGGGACTTGAAGCCTGGACTTTCAGATTAAGGGTCTGATTCTCTACCGACTGAGCTATCCAGGTTTCAGGTACACTGAGAATCAAATTTGCATTGTTACACATTCCAACCATTGAAGGACTGTTAGGGTTGGATAGCATTTGGTACCAATTATGAGTCCTAGAGAAAAAACCCTAACCCTCATTGCTTCAAGGGGCTGTATCAACTTTGTGTTCTGACCCTACAAAAATTGGGGAACCTGTAAGTCATTTTGGATAGCAAAAATCAGCTTTTCCGAAACAGGAACTTGAACCCTACCCAGATAGCAAAATGACATTGATTCAATATTGAATCAACATCAGTCATTATCATTGAATCAACATTGATTTCTG
>JAOUQT010329818.1:0-13515 GCA_025769995.1 Xyliphius kryptos
AAAATATATATATATATATATATATATATATATATACACACACACACACACACACACGAGGAAGGCTTTGAAAGCAGCTACACAATAATTATTGGTTTTAAGTAGAAAGCAACTTTTTTAAAAGACCCGTTTACATTTGTTGAAAACTCAGTTTAGAAAAACTGAGCATTAGGGCTTGGGAACTCTCATCTTTGGACCTTAAGGTGGTATTTAAAACTGTACATTCAGGTTCTACTTTTAAATCTACAGTCCTATTTTTAACTTGAATATGTTAAAGAAATTCATTCATGGCGGCATGTTGGCTTAGTGGTTAGCACGTTCGCCTCTCAGCACCGGAGATTCACGGTTAAGATCCCAATCTGGGTGGAGTTTCTATGTTTTCCCCGTGTCTGCGTGGGTTTTCTCCGGTTTCCTCCCACAGTCTAAAAACATGGATTCAACGTCAATTGAATGCTCTAAATTGCTTTGTATAGTGTGTATGAGTGAGTGTGTACCCAGCGATGGATTGGCACCCTGTCCTGGGTGTATCTGCCCACCGCACGAGACAGGCATAGGGTACCTACCCCCGGCGACCCTTATAAAGGAATAAGCGGAAGATAATGAGTAAATGATTGAAAAAAAAAAAATAGACGTCTGTTTTTAAAATAGTTTAGTAATTGCTCATAAACTATAACATTATCGGATGATAAGCACAGTACATTTCACAGACAGTAAAGCAGATACCAAACGATCTACAGACTTTTGCTCCTGTTCATTACTCCTAATCTTCTTTAGGAATCGACATGCAGTTTTTGAGGACACGTGGCGTGTGACCCAAATTAAAAAAGCTGGAATAAAATAAAGAGAATAATTTTAGAAAAAAAATTGACGAATGTATGACAGAGCTCATAGAGAAAACACTTAATGGGGATGGCAATGTGCCACAGTTCACATATTTTTCCTATATATATACTGTATCTATTACATATCTGCAGATGTGGGCCGGTGCTTGTGTGAATGCACTGTGTTGTGCCTCAACCAAGAAGCAAGAAAAAGATTATCAGGAGTGGAGGGGGTGGAATCGGCGACACGCGATTGGCCGAGAGCCGTGGGTCTGATCCCTACAGATGGCCATGGTTACCATGGCGACGACAGGCTCAGCATCAGTATCCTTTCATGAAGGCAAACGTTCCACCACACGCATGCATGACGTGGTGTGTTGTCGCACACACACATTCACATTGTCCATGTCATAAGAGAACAACCAAAACATTACATCCGAATAAGACACAATAATAATAATAATATGCTAGTCAGCACTATATAATGTAAATATAACATAAATAAAAAAACCTTAGTCCATTAACCTTGCAAGTTTAAAGCCAAAGGGTGTCAAATTTGAGACCTTTTTTTTTCATAACAAAGATTTTAAGGGCTTAACATTTAGGTCATGAGGTAAAAGTATGCACCGGGGTAAAGAAAGACATCAAAATGGTCAACAGAGGAAGAGAAAGAGCGAGAAACCGAAACAAACAACTAAGAACAGAGGGAGCAAAACAAAAACTAAGTAAAGCATTTTATTCGCATCCTGTTCTATTTAAATGACCTGAATTAAAGCTCACAGTGCTGTTTAGTTCATCAGCAGCCATCCAATTAATCACAACATCCCTGATTAACAATGCAATTCAATCTTTTAAAACCAAATTGCCAGCTCATAAAAAGTAACAGTTCAAGGACACAGCGTCGTACCATCATTCATGTTGGCTCTGGAAAGCCTGAGGATCTTAAAGGTTTTCCTCCTACCTGACATTTAAAGCCACTGTGCTCAGAGGCTCGTTGGGTCATGCTGTGTACCCGCAGGTGCCTGATTAAGGGGTTGCTGAGCTTCAAGCAGAGCCAGTGCTTTGGCACTCTTCACAGGCTCGAGCCCTACGCCAAGACAAGCCTTTTAGTCCAGTCTGTGCGTTTCTGACTGCCCTCTTTCCATCAGTCAGAAGGGATTAGACCGCCAACATCACTGACTGCTGTCTGGGCTTGTGTGCTTTCTCTCTCTGTGTGTGTGTGTGTGTGTGTGTGTGTGTGTGTGTGTGTGCACACAGTGATGCCTGTGGTGTGTGTGCAATGCTTAGCTCCCTCCTCTCTCTGCCCTAGCTTCTGATGTCTCAGCATCCTTAATAAAGACACTAATGTATTCTGGGAGCTGTAGTTATAGACTACAACTCCAGAAGCACAAATATAGAAGGTGGAAAGAAAGAAAGTAGGGCACAAATTGTTCATTACACCGTAATGCAGTAAACGAGTCGCAGCTTGTAGATTATCATGGGTTTTATAAAAGTATGAGGCTTAGAAGAAAAAATGAATGTTACTTTACGTATTACTGCATTTACCAATAAATATGATCTTTATTTTAGCCACCATTTGTTTGTCAACAGGACTGAAAGCTTTGCACTCAAGTGAATGAGAAAAGAGAACAGTCTCCCAACAGATCTCAGATCAGCAGGACTACAAGAACTGCCCACCTTCCATGTGTGAATCCATCTGTTCATAACGGCATTTGGCCAACTTGACCATTGACCAAAATTTCAAACGCCTCTTAAGAACACGCCCTTTATTAGAGAGAATTTTCGGCATGAAGGTATAATCAAGGCAGTGGTGGCTTAGTGTTAAAATCTAGGTTATGAAATGTTGCAATGGTGACATAGTGGGTAGCATGTTTGCTTCTCAAGGCTGGGGTTCGAATCCCGATTTGGGTGTAGTTCCCATGTTCTCCACATGGGAAAATTTGGGGTTCTCCAGTTTCCTACCTAGGTCCAAAAACATGGATTCAAAGTAAATTGCCCCTATCCAAAGCTGCCTCCATATATAGTGTGTGTGGCTGTGTGAGTGTATGCGGCTGTGCGAGTGTGTGCAAAGCAGTAGATTGGCGCCCTTTCCTGGGTACATCTAACCAGCGCCCGAAATGCCTCTCCCATGGATGGGCAAAGGTGACCCCACCCCCTCCCTCCACAACCCTGGTTCATAATGAAGGATTAAGTCAGACAATGAATGAATGTAGCAAATCCAATCCAAAAAGGTTAATCCTTAAATACACATGGATAAAAACATGCTCTTTTGTTAAACTAAAGCCAGAAAAATCCATGAGAGAAAATACAGAAAAGAAATGCAAAGTCCCCAAATAGATGGACTACAGTCTGGAGTTTAAAACTATAAACTCCATCTTTACAGTAAGTGGAACTGATAACATAAATAGCGTGGCGTATCCAAACTTTTGACCCGTATTGTATAATAAAAGTATTTTGTATCAGCTTTATAATGATAACACAGCATGGAATCAGACCAGCAATTCAGTCTAAAGCAGTTGTTTTTATGTCTTTGATTAAAAACATTAGTTTCTCATCAGTTTCTATTTTAAAGTCAATAAATCAATCTTTCTTTTTAATAATTAAAATTAAACAAAACTCTAGTGTTCCCACAAAAGCTCTTTCATTGTTTACATACTCCAACTCTCACATCATTTTTTTAACCAGTCGTATAGGATTACAGAAGTCAGACAGATCATCTGTCTTCATTGTGTCCCTAAACAAACCAGTGTTCTGGTCACAAAGCCATTTCAGTTCAAAGCTCAACCCATAGTGTGAGTTAAATCCAGAGTATATAATCAATAACCAATTAAACAATCTCATTCTCTTGGAGCACGGTACATGTATTTAGCATCAGCACTCACCCCTTCACTGCTCACAGGGCTCTGAACCTGCAAAAAAAATAAATAAAAAAAAGCAGTGACGTGATTAGGCCAGTTCACCTTACATCACTACATTCACATGATACTGAAAAGAACTAGGACACCTACAGAAGATGACATCCCAAACCAAGTTGTTTCCCTTACACGAACACTTTTCTTGAAAGGATTTCTACAGTATTCTGGAGTCTATGTGGGAATTGTTCCCTGTTCATTCAGAAGAACATCTGTAAGGTCAGACACCGATGTTAGACGAGAGGTCTGGCTCACAATCTCTGTTGTACTGTAGTTCATGCTAAAGGTGTTTGGGTTTGACTTGAGTCAGGTTAGCACGTTCGCCTCTCAGCGCTGGGGATTCCCGGTTCCAATACCGATCTGAGTGGAGTTTCCATGGTCTCCCTGTGTCCGCGTGGGTTTCCTCCGGGTCCTCCGGTTTCCACCCACAGTCCAAAAACAATGGATTTCAGGTAAACTGAATGCTCTAGATTGCCCTATATAGTGTGTGTGTTAATGTGTGAGTGTGTGCCCAGTGATGGATTGGCACCCTGTCCTGGGTGTATATGCCCAGCAGCCGAGATGTTCTCCCCTGAATGAGCATGGAGAACCCAACCGCGAACCTAGTAGAGGAATAAATAATCAATGTGGTGTATACACAGTCAGGTTATGTACGAGGCAGGGTAGTTATGTATATAGGCTTTAATTAAGTGTTATTAATTGAGTGTCCGTGGTATTCCGGTAGTCCGTCAATGTTGTATATATTTGGAACACAATGTTACAGTATGTGTTTCACACTGAGGGGTTTGTGGCCTGTTTAACAGGAGGGTGGTGGTTCCCCCTTTATTAGGTAAGCAGCTTGTTTCTCAACTGTAAAGTATATACATAAAATTAGCAGCTTGAGAATATAAAGCTGTATTATTCATGTATTTTATATTTTTTAATAGTGTGGTTGACGGAATTCGATGAGATTTCATGGCCACTGTGTAAAATTACAGGACAGACCAGTGGAGTAGGTTTATATTAATCAATTTCAATCGATTAATCAATTATACAGCAGGAAATTTAATTTATCTATACATCTGCAAGAGTATCAATTAATGTGTTTATAATGTCATCTTTTCTTTCGCCCCCTCATACTCCCCATAATATCATGATATCTCCTCCAAAACTGCGGGTGGTGCTACCTCATTATTGTCTTTGAACTTCCCTTATACCGCACAAGAGGAAGGCGGCAAAGCTTTTTTAAAGGAATGATGGCTTTGGAGTTTATTTATTTCAAATAAATATATTATTAAAGAGTGAAGTTTGTGGCAATTAAAAATCCAAAATAAATATGTGGAATGAATATAGAGCGAGTTGTCACCACGGTGTCCACACAGTTGCTTTCTTACATGAATTTATCAGTAGGTTTTCCAAACACTTGATATTGAATAAAGGAGCCAAGTTTCATCTTAGTAAGTACTTGCGAAGACCCCAATCCATCCGAGGTGTTGTGTTCGATGGCGATACCAAATGAAAAAGCTAATGCAGGAACGCGAGAACCTGTTTTTCCAAAGACATTTGGACCTTGAAGGTACTTGAGAAGACCCTACCTGGGAAAACAATGATGTGACTCTGGAGGGGTCTTGCATTCGATGCCGATATTGAATGAACCATTAAACATAGGAAGGTTAGAAGTTTACTTTTTCCAAGGAGGTGATCGGGAATCACGATGCCGAATTTCAGCCTGGCAGGTACTCGAGAAGACCCCGGGTTGACCCTGGAGGGCTCTTGCATTCAATGGCAATATTAAACAAACCATTAAACATAGAAAGGTGAGAAATACTTAGGTTTTTCCAAAAAATATGATGGGAATCACTAGTTTCATCCTCGTAGGTATTTGAGAGGTGGGAGATTTAGTGATGAGTGAGTAAGTCAGTGAGGGCTTTGATATTTATTAGTATAAATGTGTGTATATATATATATATATATATATATATATAAAATGCAAAAAATGAGTTTTGAATCATATTTTACTCGTATCGAGGGGAATTCTTAGGTATCGAAAATAATCGAATCGTTGGTTTGAAGAATCGAATCGTCATGACGGCTCAGATTTATATGCAGATGTTCCAGTGGGCGGAGCTAAGCATCTCCAGGGTAGAAGCCCTTGGAATGTGCGTGTCTGGTTTTACCCTCCAGCCTCCTGAAGTGCCAGCGCTGCCCCACGAGTGGGCACTTGCGCGTTTTTTTCGCTGAAAGGACGCACAAACCGAGGCGCCGCACAACCAACTGTAGACAGAAATCAAGGCCACATGCGCACTGTCGTGTACTCTCACTGTGCATCTTATAAAAAGCTTATAAAAGCAACACGGATTGATTCGGTCTTAGCAGTCTAACACTCCAAAGATCCAGCGTTCACCATTTTGGAAAGAGTCAGAAAGCAATCAATAAACCCCATTCTTTTGTTCGCGGTTCGGTTTCTCATTACATGGCAATTACAGACGCGCCTACCATCCCCATTACATCCAGAATACACAGACGGAGGTAAAAGGGCAATTTTGCGCCATCACAACATCCGCAAGAATAACCAGCACGCATAAGGAGGCAATAAATCGTAAGCGCGCTGCCTTACCGGTGGAAGCAGAGGCTCCATTTGCGCCCCCTGGTCTTTCATGTCCATAATTCGCCCCTTTGCGCACGACTCGATTTGCTGTGTGAAAGAAGAGATGTGCTGCTGAAGCTCTAACGTGTGTAACTGCTTCCCACACACACTGCAGACCACTGGCTGCGCGGCGTTTGCAGCTGTAGCTTCTCAGAGCGCCTTCTCAGCGCAGGCTGCGCACTCCGCGACTCCCTTCGCATGTCATTTGCGCTCGCATGACGCAGCCCGGGCGACACGTGCCATCACGCAGCGCGCTCCAAAAGAATGCACAGCTCAGAGAAAAGATCAGGGAAAGCCTTTACTGTGTCCCGTGCTGTAGAAACAGCATCTTACATCAAGCGACTCAACAGATGGGATAGGAAGGCTTATCCTAAAATTGGATAATGACAAATGCAGCATGATTTGGAATGATTGGGCCTGATGAAAATGTGTAACACTATTCAGCTACACATAATGGCCATGGATGAAAAATACATAAATATGTGCCTTTATTAGTCCCATAATTGAAAAATTTACATTGTCAGATGGAAAAATAACAGTAACTGGGACAGCCAACATTCATTCATTCATTAATCCTATACTAGGGTCACGATGGGGTTACCCATGTCTATTCAGGGGAGAACGTCTCAGGCGCTGGGCAGATGTCTTCTTTGCTGTTGATGTGCAACTCGTAGCACGCGTTGCCTTACAGCTTTGTTAGCCGCCCTGTGTCTTCGAACGGCACTCTACTTATGTGCCAATCGCTATACGCCAAGCACCTAACATTTTTCCCCCCCACTCTATTCTTGCACCAATCACTATAGGCCAAACGCCTCACGTCTTTAAAGCCTTGCACCTTTCCCTCTACTCTACCCATGCGCCAATCGCTATATGCCTCACGTCTTCCTGTCTACTCTACCCTTGGGCCAATTACTTTATGCCAAGCCCACCACATATTTTTTTTTTATTAACTTACATAACCTAGTAATAACTCACCAAGTAGTCACCGGAGTCCCATGGGGCTCAGTACTTGGACCCCTCCTCTTTTCATTATATATGACATCGCTGGGCAACTTCATTAAGACACATGGTTTTTCTTACCATTGCTATGCTGATGACACTCAGCTTCATTTGTCTTTTTCCCCTGACGACACCTTCATCTCAAATCGGATATCTGCATGACTCACCAACATATCTGTTTGGATGAAGGCCCGTCATCTCAAATTAAATCTGAGTTAATTATAAAATGAATTACTTATAATCCCAGCTAAACCCTCAATTCATCATGACCCAACCTTCCAACTTGATGGCTCCACAATCTCTCCAACTGACTCAGCCTGTCATCTTGGTTTCTCAATTGACAATTATCTTAAACATTTGCATCAGGTCAAGAAACTTCTCAAAACACACCTCTGTCACAGACACATGCTATAAAATAATAAAAAAATAAAATAAAAAAAACAGATTGAGTAATACTGGATAAAAGCATCTGCTATGTGACTAAATGTAAATGTATGTTGTTGACTAATTGATAAACTAGAGCCGGTTTGACCAAAATACATTGTAGGATGTGGATTAAAAGATATAATTTTATTCCAGTGCGTTCATAGTGTGGCATCATGCATGGTTTAAATCTCAGGACGCGACTAAATTCACCTGCATGGCAACATAAAGCTAATGGCGACATCATGTGGTCATTATGGGTATTGCAAGGATTTATGCAAAGCACTACTTTTTGTTTTAGCGTTATACTCTTTATTATTATTCAGGGACACTTCCCCACAGCGATTAACTCACATTTTCGACCTGGCCAGGTGTTTTTTTCTTCCTGTAACCACTTGACTTTACCAAATATTACATTTAGTCATTTAGCAGATGCTTTTACCCAAAGCAACAAGGGTTAAGGGTCTTGCTCAAGGACCCACATTGCTAAATTCAGTGGACCAGGGATTTGAACACCCAACACATAGATTAATAACGTAACTACTGAGCCACCACTCCCAAATAGGAAACGTTTGATGCAGATGATAACACCACAGATACCTCACCACATTCCTTGTATGTATGGTCAATAAATCTGATTCTGAAATAGAATACACACAAACCGAACACATCATTAGGTTCAGCTGCACTTACCATCTTGCTTCACTCTGTACTCTACATATTTGGTAAGTCCTTTTAGACCTTTAATCAATTATCAGGTCCCAAACACAAACACCTGCAACAGTGGATCCAATTAAAACACCCGAGTTCAGTAATTAAGAGGTGTGTCCTAGTACTTTTGTCCATATGGTATATATTTAGGTTTATGGGTAAATTTACTGACATAATTCGTGTCAATGAACAAAAAGACGATATAAATCAAATATCGGTGTGCAGTTTGATTAATAAACAATTTACAGAAGCATTTATTGTTAAAGTATTTTAATCCTGAGGACATGTGATTCGCTGTTACGATCATTGACCGCTAGATGGAACCAGAACTGCATTTTTTTTAGCTTTGCCCCCGTAACCCCTGATTTCATTGACAAGGTGAAAATTGGGACACTTTAATCAATTAAGTGAACCGACAAAACATTCAGACTTTAATTCACGTTTGAAGCACACTCAAAATTCCACAATTCAGTTATAACCCACTTTAAATATCCACACATTAGAGAACTTATGGCCAGAAGGACATATGACCCAAAACACAAGACAGCCTCATCATTTTGAGGAGCATTAAAAACAAAATCTGGACTTTTTTTGTTAAAAGAAATTAAATAAATACAGTATTTTTCACAAACTTGAATGGATAAGATTTTAATCACATCCATGAACTACGATTAAGATCTCTAAATCAGATATTCTGTCTGTGTCTACATAGAGTCTCTCATATTCTTTTACTAATCACAATTAATTAGCTTACACTGAATTTCTTTTAACAGTATAGGGACATTTTTTATTATTTCACTTAAAATTTCTATACTATGGCTACATTGTGAAATTAAATAGACTGATGTCTGCTATGTTTACACCTTGTCTTTTCATCACATAGTATCATAAAACCCTTTTAACCTCTTGTTCAGGATAAGGGACACCAGTACAACTTCAGATACCCACCTCCTTCCAAATAATGGGAGTATCCATTTTTATACACATGTAGAGTGCTTTGAAAACAAAGTTGTGCAGAAAAAGTGATGTGGTTTGGACATTGGACTAAAGGAATATATAGGTTTTTGGCAGAAGGATGCTGAGAATGGAACGCCACAAGGTTTAAAGTTTCAGCTAATAAAATTATTATTCGGACAATGTAAATATTACTTACTTCTGGGCCACACATTTGACTTTAAATATCTTGTAAAGATGTATAACCGTCATATCCCAGTTCAAAATGTCACATAATCAGTTCTATTGTCCAGAATTCCTCAATTTTCTGTTTAGTGCATGACCGAGTGTTTTATCTCATACCATAGAGGGAGGTTAGTTGGAACATCACTGGATAATTTAAAGATCATATAATAATTTAAATCTTATTAGAGTCACTTAATCATTTATTTATTTATTTATTATCTTCCGCTTAATCCACTACGAGGGAGGGCTTCCTCCTGCCCATCCAGAGAAGAGCGTTTCGGGCAGTGGGCAGATACATCCAATCTATAGGGCACCAATCTATCACTGGGGACACTCACACGCACAGCCACACAAAAACACACATTATATTGGGGCTATTAAGAGCATTTTTACTTTGAATCCATGTTTTTCATGGTGAGAGAGAAATTATATTTTAATTCTCCTGTATATAGATATACAATGAAATTGACAAAGCATTTTATATGTCTACAAACCAACACCAATAATGGTCTGATACTCCGTCTCTGCTCTAATATTTCTTAAAGGTTTTTGATGGGGATGTGGTCAGAGATCTGTATAGACACAATCCACCAAAACACGCCTTTATGGACCTTGTTTTATGCACCGGGGAAGCTTCATGGGACATCATTCCCCAAAGATATAAATTGCTTGAGTTCGGGCTTGATTTTTAAATAAGACATCTGAATTAAGTGATTAAGAGGTGAGGCCCAATATCTTTCTCCGTATGATTTTTAAAAATATTTTACAATAAATATATATCCAATGCATTCTACTGTTTGTATTGTTTGTAAATTTTCCATTGGATTTTTTGTATTTTTTTTTTTTAATATGGGTTAGGGGGTTGTTTCCCAAGCCTTCCTTTTAATGTCTAAATTTTAAAAAGAGCAATTAGGTGTGGATAGTCTTAAAATCTTTTAAACTGCTATGTACATCACCAAGACATTTCTTTTGATTGGGGCAAAGAGGGCTGCTGGTGTAGAAGCCACCAAGAGGTTGTACTGGTGTTCCTTATCGCGTTCTTTTATCAAATCTGTTCCTGACTTTAAGTCCAGATGTAAAAAAATCTGTGTCAATATTTATAAAAACAATAACGAAATGACCAGGTATGGATGTGTTATTTATACAAACTTCTCCCTCCCAATCCCAAATAAAATACACTGCTTAAAAGAATAAAGGGAACACTAAAAATATCCTAGAGCTCAATGAATAAAATATTTCAATTGAAAATCTTTGTTTAGTAGATAGTTGAATAGGTTCAGAACAAAAAAATATCAAAATGATCAAAATGCAAATGTAAATGATTCTCCCATGGAGGTCTGGATTTGGAATCCTACTCAGAATCAAATGACAGGCTGATCCAAATTCAGTGGAAATTCCTCAAAACAAGTTCAAATGAGGCTCAGTAGTGTGTGTATCCTCCACGTGCCTGTATAACCTCCCTACAACGCCTGGGCATGCTCCTGATGAGGCGACAGATGTTCTCGCCATGTCTCCTGGTGTACTGGCCTGTCTCTTGGTATCTGCTCCATGCTCTGGACACTGTGCTGTGTGGTCACCACCTGCAGAAGCACTCCTTTATAGGGGGGGGGTGTCTTGCTAATTGCCTCTCATTTCTACTTGCTGTCTGTTCCATTTGTTGTTTGTGTTCCCTTTATTTTTTTAAACAATGTATTTATAACAATAATTATAGACATAAGCGGCGAACTCTGGGTTCAAGCTGTCTGAGGATATGAGGGTGGACCCACAAGCTACGGCCATTATTGATCTGATGTTCTAAATGACGTTCCTTTAGTTTGATCACTATGACAACCACCAGACTACAGGTCACAAAGTTGCTAAGATGGTTCAAATATACTTTGGATAGTGGATGATGTATTAAACCTAGCAAATAGTTTATTTGTAGTTTTGATGAACCCCTATATAAAGCAGGCTGACTAAATGGAAAGTCGATTTTTTTGGTTGTGTGTGTGTGTGTGTGTGTGTGTGTGTGTGTATGTGTGTGTGTTTTTCTATCTACTGTGAAATAGAATTTCCGGATGTTCCGTAATGTTTAACAACCCTTCTCCATGGAGACTATGAATTAATTAAAATTATGGCCTTATTTGCATATAGGAGCTTGACATAAGTGCTCCAAAATAATGTCCACAAATATTTTATAGTGTGCCGTCAGGTCGAGGCCAGAAATGTTAAAACTCAGAAACGGGAAAATTCGTCTACAGACAGTAGACGTACAATGTCTGTACAGAAAGTACAATATAGCAGCCTGAAAAAGTCCAGTAAGAGTTATAGAACCCCCATAGACATAAGTGTACAAAATTTAATCGGCCTTCTGAACTGATGCTAAATGTTTGTGTGAAGTGTTTTTGAGTATTATATATATTTTTATAAATGATGAGTTCGGCTTAGTGGTTAGCATCTCAGCGCTGGGGATTTTCAGTTCAAATCCCGATCTGGGTGGAGTTTCCATATTCTCCCCGTGTCCGTGTGGGCTTTTTTCGGGTTCATGGATTTCAGGTAAGGTGAATGCTTAGTGTGTGTTTGTGTGTGGATGTGTGAGTCTGTGCCCAGTGATGGATTGGCGCCCTGTCCTGGGTGTATCTGCCCAGCGCCCGAGATGCTCTCCCCTGGATGGGCATGGGGAACCCCACCTTGACCCTAGTAGAGGAATAAGCATAAGATAATGGATGGATATTTTTTTTTATATGATGAATGACTTAGAATTTTGCCATATGGATTAATTTTTGTATAGCAGCTTGACGGAATGGTAAAGTCCTACTTTTTTGTGATAACAAACGGTGGACTGGAAAACCTATGACTAGTTTGCAAAAGTAGGTTTTTTAAATCATGTTCGTCTGCAAAAATCAAAAGTCCGTAGATTATGGGTCCAGATTGTAAAATTGTTTTGGAGTCTGGGAAACATTTTGGGTACAACTTACAAGCCAAAACGCGTTTTGCCGCACTATAGCGCCAATTATAGGTCAATCGGTGTGATTTTTGTTATCTGAGAAGATGCACACCAGCTGCACCTACCCTCCAAGTTTGGTGTCTGTAGGACTTAGGGTCTTGGCTGCCCAACACGTTTCACCCAAGAAAAAAAATAAGAAACATCTGAGCATAAACACTTCGTTCTTGAAACCCATGAAAATTAAAACCCTGAACTTGTTTCCGTTTAACTTTGGTTATAAAAACTGAAGTAGTTTATATTCCTGGCTCCATCCTGTGCGCTCAGCAGGTCCGTTTTGAGAGGTGAGTGCTCCTCTGAAACTGGAGGGGACATCCTCTTTCTTTTGGCCTGCTCAAAAATCCCTGAGTCCCCCGAGTCCACGGACTTTACAGAGGACGGTGTTTCCGCCCAGCAGGAGTCCCCCACGTCCTTGTCCTTGTTCGGGTCGGACCCTTCTGTCGACTGGCTCTTCTCTGCGGCGGCATCCTCGGAGATGTAGGGCCGCTCACAGGTGCCTTCGGTGATCCAACTCGGCAGAGCGACCCCTCGCGGTTCCCAGCAGGTCTGCGCTGTGCTGTAGGCGGGGAGAGGGCGGCCCGAGCTGTCGGTAGAGGGCAGAGTCGGGCCTTTACCCGGCGCGGCGGGACTGTAGGGCAGCAGAGCGGGCAGAACACCCGACAGATCGGCCGCCGTCGCTGCGTCGTAGGTCGAAGCGGAGAAATCCAGTCTGTTCGAGTTAAACCATTTCTCCTCTGCAGGATCCGAACTCAGCACGCTGCCGGGGAACTGCAGAGCTCGCTCAAAGCCTGGAACCGAGCCGCCGGAGTACTGCCCCGAAAGAAGCTGATCATGAAGCAGAGAGCCGCCCGAGGGGTACCT
>JAOUQT010329835.1:0-13514 GCA_025769995.1 Xyliphius kryptos
TTAATGGTTTGTGTGGTTTCTTCGTGTTTATTAAAAAAAGGTAGTTCCGGTCCTTGAATCTGATTGGCTGAGCCGTTTGTTCAGCCATTACATTATCGACATAATGTTCACATTCATATCAATGTGTGACATACAATACATTATTTTCCCGATGTTTTAATAAACGGTGTTGTGTAATTTAAACACTATATGGCAGTATTTGTGTCACATCATCTACTTTACCTCCTCTTTCACCTAAGGGCGCTAGGTCTACGTCTCCTGTACGTTTGTGTGACTGGCGCTGATGCTGCTACTTGCCTTGACGAACTGGTCTCCTGTTTTTGATATTTCTGCTGGCCGGCTAGTTTGTGTTTTATCAGTGGACCGCAACTTATTTCTGTTTTTGGTGCTTAATAAACTGTCCACCTTTTGACTGCACCTGTGTTTTCATTTCTCTGGTTTGCGGAGCTAACAATTTTATTCTCAAAGAAAATGCAAACCTGTTACTTAGCGATCAGTGTTCACTTAAAAAAAAAAAAATCGGACTAGATTACAATGCGGAAGACCAGTTTATTAACTATTTGGAATTTAATAAATGCAGTGTGTTTGAAACTGTTTTATAAAACCAATAAGAGACTTGAGGTTGTGCATTATTGTGAATAAATCATGGGAAAGAGGTGTAGCTGTACTCCTCTACATGTCATGCCTAACACTTCTTTTCTGTGATTGATTTATGCCCTGTTGCTTTACTGAAACTGAAATTTACGTAAGAATTCCATTGCTAATCATCCATATAGAAACACTTTAGCTGTACTAAATTCAATCAACACAAAATGTTTTCATTGAATTTTGGAATATAAACATTATATGGAATATACAGATTAGAATGTAAATGTGGTTAACCTTTTAATTCAACAACCCTAAAAACATTGTTGAAAAAGGACACAGTGGTTTACTTATAAAAAATTAAATGTCATTGATTGGTCGAGACAAAGCCCTGACCCAAATCCAGAATAAAAGTTAAAAAAATATTATAACCCTGGCCAAAAGTAATGGTGGCTTAATGGTTGGTACATCTGCCTCTCAGCACTAGGGATCCAGGATCGAATTCCATGTTCTCCCCACGTGTGTCCGAAAACATGGATTAAAGGTGAATTGGGTGCTTTAAATTGTCGCTTTATAGTGCACGTCTATGTAAGTGAGTGTGCTCAGTGTGCCCAACACCCAAAATGTTCTTTCCTGGATGGACATGGGGAGCCACCGGCGACCCCAATATAAGAGTCAATAATGAATGAATGAAAGTTTGTTGCTCCAGATTTGTGGTGGTAATTTCCAATGAGATTGTTATAGTGTTTTTGCCTTCAAAACTAAATTGCAGTTATTTTCTAAATGTCACACTTTGCCTACAACTGACTGTGAGAGAGACAAGATGGCAATTGAAACAAAACTTAAAACAATGGGAGGGTGGAAAACCTAAATTGAAGAAGAAAATGAATGATTGATAACCAGGCGAACCTGTAACAAGGAAAGCAGGTGAGACATACTAGCAATGAGTAAAAGTATACAGGATTCTAACAAGCAAAAAACCCTTCCCAACTTAATAGTCCTTAACAGGAGCATGCCCCAATATACCGGCATTCTAAAGGAAGTACAGGGATTTAAGTGCAGCAGACTTTCTGGATTTTCTGACATCCAGGAAAAAGGTCAAAGACAAAGTTCGGCCTTAGAACACTGCAATGATTAAAGAACAGTACCATCCCCCAAAGGCAACTTCATTTTAAATCCCGTAACCATTTGATGATGAGCAATGTGTTTTTTAGCATAATGGAGCAGCATGTCACAGAGGAACAATAATAACTAAGTGGCTTACTTAACAAAACATAATATTTTGGGTCCATGGCCAGGAAACTCCCCAAATCTCAATCCAATTGAGGATCTGTGGGTAATTAGACATAGCAAAACACAGAAACTCCAATAAACCTCAAGTAGGCCTGAATGGTGCACCAGCTTTTAAACCAATCCAGAGTGAAACGTTTTGGGAATTGGCAGATCTGGGGCAGTCGGAGGTTTGTGGTTAAGGAGCCAGCCTTGTGAACTGATAGGCCCTGGTTTGATTCCTGTGGTCTCACCAAGTATTTTGGCTGAAGAGCCCATGGGCAAGGCACCTTACTCCAATCGCTCCTTGGGGACTGCTTTGTGACAACGCACTGTTGTAAGAAGCGCTATATAAATACTTTACTTGAAATTACTTGAACTTGTGTATGGTGCTGCCCACCTCTCCAGGCACATGTGCGCAATTCATTCAGTGTGTAAATGTGTGTGTTTCACCGAACTGATGAGTTAAGGAGAGGCTGAATACTTACTCACAGACACACACACACACACACACACACACACACACACACACACACACACACAATATAAAGGGGCAATATAGAGCAACAAATTAACCTTGAATCCATGTTTTTAACAGTGCAAGTAAATTCATGTGGACATGGTTAAAACATGGAAACTCCAACTCGGGATTTGAACCTGGATCCCCAAAGGCGGGCATGATTATCAGTATGCCATTCTGCCACCCCTGATGGATATAATCCAAACAAATTGAAAGTAAAATGTGTTAAATATGAAGCCTTAAATAAAGAGTAAATTTACTTATTAAGTCTGTTAAGGCATTTATGATTAGATTCACACCTAAGGAACATCTAGTACCTCTAGTTTTTCTGTCATATAGTAAATGTGGACTGTGAAAAAAAAAAAAAAAAAGAAAATAATGCTCCTGAATAAAACCCAAGCAGACATGGGAAGAGAATGCAAATTTCACATCCTGATCAATTGTAAACGAGTCCTGGATCAATTTTAGGACATGCTTGCTGTAAGGTGAGAGTTCTAGACCTGAGACATAATACCACATTTTAGCTTCGTTTTCATTGTTTCTAAAAGTTTCAATAAAGATATATATTGATTTCTAGCCATAAGGCAAAATGTACTATTTTAAGGTGTAACTAAGCTCTATTTTCAAAATGATTGATTGATTATTAGTTATACGATCCACACATTTTCAAATCCTGTAGATTTCTATTCAAAATTGTACATCTGAAAAGCATTATGATGAAAGCGGTAATTAGCGCCCTGTCCTGGGTGTATCTGCCACCCACAGTCCAAAGACTACAGTGACATTAAAGTTTACCATAGGGTTCACAAAAAGAGGGTTGGGTTGTGTTTCTGTATCTGCATTGTGTCTTTAATTGGAAAAGAAGGACTGGGAAATGAATGAATGAATCTTCTGTCTCCAACAACGACATTAAACCCTGTTCTCTTTCACTGTCTTTAATAAGAGGATATTTCTGTTTGCCTTCTGGCTGATAAATGCATGACCCATCCAGCAACACCCACTGGACTCATTAAAGCACAATTAATTGATTAATTAAAAAGAAAATGAACAGGCGAATGTAGTTGTACTTTATTTAAGCCTAGTTGAGATTTAATGGCTGTTAAAGTCAGTCCTCATTTACGATCAGAAAATGCAATGATGGTGAGCAATTAAATGCTCCATGAAGAAGACAGAACGCAGGGTGCATATGCTTGTAATTAAATCTCTTCTTTTTATATTCCATCACAGACAGTGAAAAATTAAACCTTTATTGAACCGACTATATTCTGAACTGTAAAAAAATAAATGAAGTTTATGCCTGAGGTGCGAATTCTATTAATTGTCATTGCACTACTGACCTTTGTAATATGCAAAGGAAAGAATATCAGTTTCTAAAATTAGTTTTAGAAGCTGGAAGAAAGAAGAGGCTGTGAAATCAGACATTTTAGATTCCAAAAACTTTTTTTTTACTAAAGAAATAATGTTTTAATAGTGCGGCACGGTGGCTCAGTGGTGGCACGTTCGCCTCTCAGCACTGGGGGTTCCCGGTTTGAATTCCGATCTGGGTGGAGCTACCATGTCCTCCCTGTGTCCACATGGGAGGTTCTTTGGTTTCCTCACACAGTCCAAAAAACGGATTCCAGGTAAACTGAATGCTCTGAATTGCACTGTATAGTTTGTGTGAGTCAGTGTGTGGTCAGTGATGGATTGCCACCCTGTCCTGGGTGTATCTGCCCAGCGCCTGCGATGTTCTCCCTTATATGGTTATGGGAAACCCCACCGTGACCCTAGTAGAGGAATAAGTAGAAGATAATGGATGGATGGATACATTTTAATATATTACATGGCGTTTTGGATTTCCCATAGTGCACTGCAGCTATAATTTGCATTATGATCACCAAGCTGTGGAGTCACAAGACATTAAGGAAAATTGTGGGTGAAAACTTGTAGTTACTTTAATAGACTCACCTTTTGTCAAAATTAATACAGGGTTTGTAAAATACACAATTTGGACAAAAACATTAGGAAACCTGAAACGTTTAAGAAACATCTCAGTCCCACTGCCACAGGTGTACAGAATCAAACATTATGCCACTGTCTGTGAAAATCCTTTGGAAAAGGCCATTTTTTGTTTCAACAAGACTGCAGTACACAAAGCAAGGTCATATTTTGGTGAGTTCATATGGAAAAAACATGACTAGCCCACATACGGCCCTGACACTGACCTTACCAAACACCTTTGCGATGAACAGATTGAAAGCCAGGACCGCACAATTGTTTGTCCAAAAAAAGAGGAAATATTCCCACTGACACAATCCAAAGTCTCGTACAAAGCCTTCACAGAAGACTGGAAGCTGTTATATCTTTAATACAGTTACAAAGTATCATAGGATGTGATAAAAGCCTGAGAGCAAACATGCTAAGTTAGAGTGAATAGTGTTCTTGGAATATTTTATTTACTTAGAACTAATTTAATTTAGTTCTGTGTTAAATCCTATAAACCAGCCACTACTTTTTCTATTAATTACCTGTTTCTACGGAAACAATAAATATTAAAATGGGCACCTTGAGATATAAGGCAGCAAGGTGGCTTAGTGGTTAGCATGTTCGCCTCTCAGCGCTGGGGATTCCCGGTTTGAATCCCAATCTGAGTGGAGTTTCCATGTTCTTCCCGTGTCTGTATGGGTTTTCTCCGGTTTCCCCCCACATTCCAAAAACATGGATTGAAGATAAATTGGATGCTCTAAATTGCCCTGTATAGTGTGTGGCTGTGTGAGTGTGTGTACCCAGCGACGGATTGGCACCCTGTCCTGTGTGTATCTGCCCAGCGGCCGAGACGTTCTACCCTGGATGGGCATGGGGAACCCCCCGCGACCCTCATAAAGGAATAAGCGGAAGATAATGAATGAAAATTTGGTCTTCCAAAGCAGATGGGATAATTTGGCCAGCACATCAACTTCAGCTCCGTCATCAAATGGAAAACATATGAATGTTGCAACCCGCTCACGCAAACTGAAATCTTAAAAGCATTGTTTGCTAGCACGTTCTGAATTTACCTGATGTATCGCACACTGCTCGTCATGGGCTAGATTTCCCCTGCTTTCTTAGCTCTGATGACATGTTCTGGAATTACACTGATTATGCTGATACGCAAATTTCCTGTGTATAGTCTGAGTGTGTTTGAGAGTGAGTGAATGGGTGCCCAGTGATGGATTGTTGCCATTTTCTTGGGTGTATAAGCCCGGTGCCCAAAACATTACATACCCTGGATGGGCATAGGGAACCCCCTGTGACCCTAGTAGATGATTAAGCAGAAGATAATCAATGAATAAATGTCAGATTTTTTACCTCTGTAATAGAGCAGCATTTAGCATCCAGCTCTATCTTCGGAAATGCAAACCCCATTTAAAAGCTGTCCATAATTTTCCCTCATGATATTTCTTGCTTAACTTGCTCTAAACCAAGTCATGATAAATACGCTGAATAAAACATGTCCTGAGAAAGTCATGGCAATTCATGGGTTTCAGTGTTTTTTCCCCTTCTACAAGAAAATAGCTTAGAAAAAATTGCGCACTGACCTGTTTTTTGAATTAACATGTGATAGGAATGGGATATTTCCATTTGTGACTCTGCATGACATGTCTGCAAGGTGTAGATTGCACAACATTAATCTTATTATGCAAAGTAAACTGCCATGCACGCAGCAGTCTTGTGGGTAATATCCTCATTCACATGTCAGAGGGTGATCTCCTTGAGTTTCCCTGTTATTTGAGCTCATGAGATCATTACCGGGATTCTTCTGTTGTTACCATGAGCTGAAGGAAAATCCAGCCTCTCATTGTATTGATTTTGAGGAAAAAGCATTACTTGAAAGAGCAAAACAATATGGAGTTAACGTCAGTCGATAAAGTGGTTTACAATTATTCAGTATGATACATTTTTTCTGTTTGCGTTTTTTTTTTTAAAAAGAGATCTGATGTATTAAAATCACCTTAATTAAAGCCTTTCTGAAGTCTAAGGAAATGTTACAAGCAGTAACAAAAAATATAACAGAAACAGATATTGCTCGATAATGCTCCGTCTGACTTAACTCATCTGTCAAAAATTATTTTATGGTGATAAAAACATCTTATTGGGTGGCACAGTGGCTCGATGGTTAGCACATCCACCTCTCGGTGCTGGGGATCCAGGTTTGAAACCCAATGTATGTTCTCCACGTGGGTTTGAATCCCAATGTATGTTCTCCGGTTTTCTACCACAGTCCAAAAACACGAATATACGGTAAATTGGCTGATATAAAATTGCCCTATAAATATTTTGTGTGTGAGAGTAAGTAAGTGTGTGCCCAGCGTTAGATTGGCACCTTGTCCTAAGTATATCCGCCCAGCGCCCAAAACATTCCCCCCTAGAGAAAGGTCTTGTATGGAGAATTACGAATCTGATTGTTTGACATGACAGAGGTTGCTCTAATTTAATTTAATTTCCACTGGGCGGAAAATTTATTCCGAATGTGTGGGTAGAAAAATTTGAAACGTGTTCACCAATGATGCTGAAATGTAATTGGTCAAATGCTTTAATAATAAATGGCAGTTCCATGGTTAAGGCGTAGGACTAACAATTTGAATGTTGTTGATTGTAATCCCAGATCCACTGAAATTACTAATTTGGGACGTTGAGCAAGACCCTTAACCCTCAAACGCTCCAGGGCTGCAGTATCAACAGTGTGCTCTGACCCGAATTAAACTAAAAATGGGAACCGTTATGAATGTGTACATGGACAAAATATCAACATCTGTTTGTGATTCATACATTTTTAAGCCTTCAGAGAAGAGTTCTGATGAGGTTTGACTTTAAACAGTCATATGGACATTATTAAGTACATAGACTTCACAATGACTGAGACCATTACATGTATTGGAATACTGTAGAGAAAAGGAGGATTTGTACTAATCAATAATCTGGAAATCAACAATGAATTGGTTTTTAAACAATTGATCAGCCAAGAAAAAGTTGCAACATTGTGCAATGTTCTTATTCAAAGAGAGAGAGAGAATTTAAAAAGGAGTAAATTTAATTGAATTCATGTTTTTGGAATGTGGCAAAAAACTGGAGAATCCGGAGAAGCCCATGCGGACAAAGGGAGAACAGGAAACTCCACCCCGATTGGGATTCCAGCATGGATCTCCAGCTATTTGAGGCGTTGTACCCAGGCAAAAGCATGCCAAACCTTATTAAAATAACGGTGTTGGTGGAAAATGTTCAGCTACTCTTCAGCTACTCTGTATTTAACGCGTTTTTACTTATCAGTGGTTTAGCACTGTAACATAAAGCTGCATCTGGAATATTATCTACACAGATAAAACTTGCATATATGTTATAGACCCTCAGCTCGGTTCATAAGTATTTAAAATTCATATTGGATGGGGTTAAAAAAAAAACAGTCTTTGGATATTACGGCTTTTGCTGAGTCTAGAGTTTGTATGGCATGAATTATAATGGGATAAGGATCAAGAATGGGAAAAAAGAAGCTACATTTTACACCATTATTTACACTTTTTTTTTACATTTTGTTGGATATAAAATGAAATATGAATGCAGGCGTACGTGCCATTCCTTATTTAAAGAATGTGTAGTGCTGACTACTAATCAAACTGCAATGTGAAATTGAGAGGTTCTTCTAAAAGTGAAACATGGTACTAGGGCACATTTCTTTCGCCTCCTTTATGGCAACCAGATGCACAATGCATATTTCATGCCTGCCCTTTCTTGTCCCTGTCTAAGATGAAGACATATGCTGTGTGCCTGCTCTTGCCCTTGCTTTAGGGGAATCCTGGTCACATCTTAAAAGCTGTTCCAATACTTAATTAGCTCAAGCAAAGTTCGCTGGAGGAAGAGTTACAGACCTGGGGGATTGCGTGAAGATAACTGTAGACTTCAGAAGGAGCACGTTTTCTGGAAGGCATTGCAATGTGATGCAATTTCCTTTTTGAAAACAGCAATGGTGGATGATGTTTATGAAAACTAAATAGGTGTTTATGAAAGTCAATAAATAGAATTTGCGAAGTACACTTAACGACCAGCATTTAAAATAGGTGGAGACAAAATAGCCCAGCATTCCAAAGTCATGTGTGTATATATATACACTAGGACAGGTATCTATCGCTGGGCGCACACTTACTTACTCACAGGCACACACTCAAAGACTATAGTGGCAATTCAGAGCAGTCCATTTATCTTGAATCCATGATTTTGGGTTGTGGGAGGAAACCAGAGAACCCAGAGTAAACTCATGCAGACATGGGGTAAACATGGAAACCCAGATTGGGATTTAACCCGGGAATCTGCAGTGCTGAGAGGTGAACATGCTATCCACCACACACAATCACACACATATACACTATATTGCAATAAAACATTCACTTACCTCCCTTAACTCACATATGCGCCTAAGTGACATACTATTCCTAATCCATAGGGTTAAATATGACATCAGTTCACCCTTTGCAGCTAGAATAGCTTCAGCAATTTTGGGAAGACTATCCACAAGGTTTAGGAGTATGTTTATGGGAATTTTGACCAATCTTCCAGAAGCGCACTTGTGAGGTCACACACTGATGTTGGACAAGAAGGCCCGGCTCTCAGTCTCCACTCTAATTCATCCCAAAGTTAAGGTGCAGCACATGTTAATGTTCATCCATACCAGACTCTGTCATCCATGTCATTAAACACCTTGCTTTGTGCACAAATGAGATAACAAAACAAGTCAGTTTTAGGAACAACCAACTACATTGTAGTATCATGAACGCCTGAGCATTATTAGATCTGGCCCTATTTTGTTTTTGTGTAATAGGTGTGTTTTGAGATATTTTTTGAATATGCTGAATGGTCGTTTCACCATTTAACAGTGGTGAATGAAATGGAGTGAGAATCTCTATGGGTTGAAATCCCCAGGCAACATTCATCACCAAAGTGCAGTGAACGAGTCGGAGTGTATTTAGTTAAGATGGATTAAGGTAAGAGGGGCAGATCCAGAGACTGTCCTGTAGGCCAGAGTCAGTACATTGTACTGAATGCGAGCAGCTACAGAAAGCCAATGGAAAGAGATGAGTAATGGAGTGACATAAGTTCGCTTTGGCTGGTTGAACACGAGGCTGCAAAGTTTTGAAATAATTGTAGAGTCCTGATTGTTGAAGTTGGGAGCCCAGCAAGCAGAGCATTACAATAGTCAAGCCGGTATAAGATGAGGGCTTGGACCAGCAGCTGAGTAGCCTGTTCTGTTGGGAAATGTCTTATTTTCCTGATCTTATACAGAAGGAACAGTTTTCGTGACCTGATCTGAAAGTTTATGATGACTATCAATTAAGAGACCAAGATTACGGCCCGAGTCAGTTGGAGAGATTGTGAAACCATCAATTTGGAGGGTCAGGACAAGAAGAATTGTGAGTTTAGCTGGGATCATAAGTAATTTAGTTTTTGCCATATTTAATTTAAGGTGACGGGACTTCATCCAAACAGATATGGCAGTGAGGCAGGCTAATATCAGATTCATTATGAGAGGTCGTCAGCGAAAAAAGCAAAATGAAGCTAAGTGTCTTTAGCCTAGCAATGGTAAAAGAAACCATGTGTCTTTAATGACGGTGCCCATCAATGTCATGTATAATGAAAAGAGGAGGGGTCCAAGTATTGAGCCCTACAAGACTCCAGTGACTACTTGGTGATGGTTAGAAAGATCCCTGTCTCAAGACAGGGATCTTTTAAGACAAGAATCAAAGGTTAAAATTATGTTCATGGTAAAATCAGCATTATAAATTACTTTATAATCCATGACAATTAATTTAACATAAACACGTTAATACTTTAACTCTGTTTATAATCTCTGTCTATGTATTAGAAAAGCCGATGACAAAATACTAATTTTGCATGCTTATGAAATTAGTATGTAGACATTTAAAGTTTAACCATTAGGGGAAATTATCTTTGAAGACAGATATTAAGCATTTGAACACGCAATAATCCTTCAACCGTTTCCTATTTTCTGTCATTGAGTTTTAGGACACAGAGGACATAATTAGTATTATCTTGTATAATATTAAAAATCAAACAACCTACAACATCACTGTGCTTTGGATTTTTTTTTTTTTTTTTTTTTACATGTAGCCATATTAGCATTATGGCTCTTAAACAACCTCATAATTCAAAGAATCCATTGATGTACAGGAGAAAAAATGTACACAGAATAACATATTTTGGAAAACCCCATTCTTTGATTATCATTTTTGAAAAACACACTTAGACACAAATATGATGGAGCACAGAATAATGCAGGACTTTGGTGGACTCTCTAAGCAGTTGTATAAACGTTTTCATTATATCACAGACAAAAGTTGAATTTATCAAGTATTAAATATTTGATATCAGCAAAAAAACACCATAAATTACAATGTTCGAAAGTTCTCAGGTCTATGCCACCCAAATGCTGTAGGGTGAATGAAACTGAATAAATGTGTAGTAGACCAAAGATATGTAATTTATTGACAACTTTTTCTAAGAAATTAATCAGCATGGCACCTGGTCTATCCTTTTCCCAAACAAGATTTTTTTCTTATTTAAACTTCCGCCAACCAAGAATAAACTTACTTATTAAAGCTAAACAAAAAAATGATATTAACAAAGGAAGAGTAGATAAATTGCATAATAAGCAGTGTAAGCCTGACTTCATGGTTACCTGTGTTTAAGTTTTCCTTTTACCCTGGAGAACATGAAAAATCCACCTATATCAGGATTTAAACCTGGATTCCCAGCCATGTGCTAACCATTACGCCACTGTGCCGCCTGCATCGAATCATTTAGTAGAAAATATTGTTCGCACATCACCAAATCTAAAACCTTTTGGTTATTAATGTGTATCTGTGTGCTCACTGTGCCCATCAATTTTTCCTGTGGAGTAACTATATTCAAGCTGTGGTTAATTACTGTAGGGTATATATTGTGATGTGAAACAGTTTAATAAATGCCTGCAGGTAACAAGGTGCATAGACTTTTTGGCGATAAATGCATGCTTCAGTGTTTGGTTTTAATGCAGCAAGGCAGTGCAGTGAACCCAGGTGCAGAGTGACATGAGAGAACGTCGTAAGATGAAGACAAAACATACAGCAGCATTCTGGATCAGATCAAAAGCAGTCTTTGATTTCAAAGTAGGAGCTGACAGGTCAGTGTTGCAAACGTGCAGTTCTAACAACTGAATGAACAAGCAGCTGAGTGGTCTCAGTGGAAAGTAAGTATTAAATATAAATATGACTGGATTTGTGCAAAATCACCTAAAATTTGGTATTAGACATGCACAGATATTAACTCCTGAATTGCATGAAAAATTTAGAAATTTTGAAAAATTAAGATTGCAAAATGGGCAATGGAAAAGTGAAAACAGAGGAAGAGTAGAGAGTTTTCTCAGCTTGCAACACTGAGGTACATTTACGTAAATCTACCTGACTTTTCAAATCCATTTGAATTTTTTACTTAACAGCCACTTCATTAGGCACAATGTCTTACTCTGAGACACAATAAGGATCCCAGAGAGCAAAATTGTAAATTATTTTGCATGAATTAGAGCGGAGACTGAGATCCAGGCCTTCTTGACTAGTGTGTGACCTTACAAATACACTTCTGGAAGAAAGGTCAAAAATTCCCTTAAACACACTCCTAAACCTTGTGGACAGCTTTTCCAGCAGAATTCAAGCTGTTCTAACTGAAAAGGGTGGATCGACGTCATATTAAACCTTATGGATTAGGAATGGGATGTGACTTAAGATCATATGTGAGTCAAGGCAGGTTTATATGTTTGGTGAAGATATAGATATTGTAATATAGTGTAGATTTTAAGTATAGTGTGATTTTAAACAGACTTTAAATAAAGCCCATTTCTGTCTCCGGATTTCATTTGTACCCACCCCATTACACGGATTGCGGTACGGTGTATCTACTGCGAATGTCCTGTTCCACGTACCACAACATAGTCTCTCCACACTCCCCATCTCGCCTCTCCTCTAATACCTGCACACAGACCATTAGCAGACAAGCATTACATGTACATTAGACCAAAGTTCTGAACACTTACACCATGGGCTTTGATGGAATCCCATTTCAAATTGGTTCTTCATTTGGATCCATAATTCTTAATTTTCCACAAAGATTTTTTTTGAACGATGGCTGTAAGAATCATTTTTTAAAAGTCAGACACTGATAAAGGACAAAGGGACCTGACTTCCAATCTTACGTCCAGTTAATCCCAATGCTGTGTGATGGATTTCAGGTTAGAGCTTTGTGTGGGTAAGTAATGTCTTTTATATTGAATGCACACAAGCATAACTCTGTTTACCTTGAATTGTGGTGTTATGCTAGAATATAACAAAACCTATAAATATATGGTAAGGTGTAAAATTGCGGTCACATGACATTTAAAATGGACTTACCACTTTATTTAGGCTGTAGCTAATCATACAAACCGGATTTATACATCAGTTAAAAAATGCTTGATTCTACAGTACCAGACTATATTACATATATTTTTGTGTATACTTTGTTAGATCCCTTTACTCTATATTCCAATGTTCAGCACCCTCATAGAGCAAGTATTACTAATTCCCAGCACTAAGGTTACAATTACCCAGAGGTGATCTGCTGATATCAATGGCACAAATATAGCAGGACTGTCCTATAAAGTGATAGTGATGTATATGCCTACTGTACTTACACACAGAGGAATCAGTCGCCATATTTAACTCATCCGTGCTGTGTAACCCACATATACACACACTGACTGAAATGAGCACACATTCCCGGAGCGGTGGGTAGCCTTGTACAGTATATGGTGACAGGGGAGCATTTGGGGTTAGGTGCATTGCTCAAGGGCACTTCAGCCATAGTACTTGGTGGGACTGGGAATCAAACCCTTCAGATCCCTCCAAAAAAGGGATTACATTTCGCAAACATTTTTATTACATTTACATTTAGTTATTTAGCAGACGCTTTTATCCCAACTTGGTTGGGGTCAGAACACAGGGTTGATACAGGACCCTGGAGCATTTAGGGTTAAGGGTCTTGCTCAAGGACCCACATTGGCAACTTCAGTGGACCTGGGATTTGAACCCACAACCTTCTGATT
>JAOUQT010329845.1:0-13513 GCA_025769995.1 Xyliphius kryptos
CACACACACACACACACACACACACACACACACACACACACACACACACACACACACACACACACACACACATACCCTTATCTGCTCAGGACACCAGACCTGCTTCTATCAGAACCTTGGAAAATTTCAGTCAGCGATGCCTGCATCATACAGGCCTTTAAAATGGAAATCACAAACGTGGGGAACGGGCTTGAGAAAAAGGCTAAATTAAGATATGGAGACGTCTGTGTGCATATGGATATGATGACACACATTGAGCTCTTGGCTAAAAACTTCCTCTGAATGATAAAATGTTTGTAGGATTGATGCTGTGCATTTACCGGGATAGGTTGTGCTATGGAAGGGTGAAATGAACAAACTGCCCTGAAATAGAAATTAATGTAAAACTAAAATAAAAGTATTTTTTGGAGCTTGAAATGATGTTGAGTTGCTTTGGTTGGAAAGGCTCGCAATCGTAAATAGTCGAACATTTCAACTCAGCCCTCTGTGCACACCTGCAGACAGACTGTGCAAAATACAACTTTCTATCCGTGCTAACTAAATGTAAATTCTAGTTTTACCACGAACAACATAATCCATAAGAATTATACCTTATGCTAAGTTTAAAAGTTTATATATTCTACTATTGTTTACATTCACTGTCTCTGCTATATTCCACATGCTGCTAAACTTATATTTTATATTTTGAATGCTGCTATGTATATATTCATAACTCATATGCTGCTAAATTTACTTTATATTAATTTATATTAGTGGTTAGCACATTCGCCTCTCCGCGCTGGGGATTCCCGGTTCGAATCCCAATCCAGGTGGAGTTTCCATGTTCTCCCCGTGTTTGAGTGGGTTTCCTCCAGGTTCTCTGGTTTCCATCCACATTCCAAAACCATGGATTTAAGGTAAATTGAATGCTCTAAATTGCCCTGTGTAGTGTGTGTATGTGTATGGTTGTGTGAGTGTGTACCCAGTGATAGATTGGCGCCCTGTCCTGATAGTATCTGCCCAGCACCTGAGACATTCTCTCTTGAATAGGGATGGAAAACCCACCCGCGACCCTCAAAAAGGAATAAGCGGAAGATAATGAATGAATGAATGAATATGCTACTATGTTTATACTTAATATGCTGTTATGTTTATATTTAATATTCATATACTACCATGTTTGTACATTATAGTTGTATACCTATATATCTATATTATTCTTCATTGCTATTCTCCATATTTAGATCTTATTTCTACATTTTTAAATCTAAGTTTTAATAACAAAAATAGGGTAAAACTGGTTCCATGAGCCACAATTTTGTCTTTGTCCATGTACCACATGCGATGAAAATGATAATGAATTCTCCTTGAATCCTTCAACTTATACAAAAGTTTATATACAAGTTTAATTTTTCTGTTATTGTTTCAAGTTTGGGCAGCACGGTGCCTTAGTGTTTAGCATGTTCGCCTGGGGCCCTCCTGGTTCTCTGGTTTCCTCACACAGTCCAAAAACATGGATTCAAGGTAACGGCTGCTCTTAAGTGCCCCTATAGTCTCTTTGTGTGTGTGTGTGTGTGTGTGTGTGTGTGTGTGCCCAGCAATGGATTGGCGCCCTGTCCTGAGTGTATTTGCCCAGCGCCCGAGACATTGGATGGGCATGAGGACCCCCCCCAAACCTTATAGAGGATTATTCAAAAGATAATCAAGTCAAGTTGAATCTCCTCATAATTTTAAAACATGTTAACTTTGTTTAACCTCCTAGGACCTGGCGTCCACATGCGTGGACAAAAACGCATGTTCTGCCAAAAGTTCGGGTCTTAGGAGGTTAAAAGTAGTATGTGTTTGAGGAGCACAAAGGAACCTGGGTTTACAAACTAGGTCAAGTTTGGTTCTTTGTGTTGTTTGTCTGCATGTTGTTGGGTTTATTGTGAGTGCTGATTTCCATCTACAGTCCAAAAACACAATGATAAACCTGCTTTTTGCCCTATTCGCCCTAGGATAGGCTCCAGCAGAATGAGCTGATTAAAAATATATAAGTGAAAAAATTTTAACATTGAAATTGCTGACTTTCTCTTGCATTGCTCACAATTTATGAATTTTATATTGCTTGCCCGAAGAGTTTTCCAGAAAAACCAACTCAGAGGCCAAATGGATTATAAACAGCAGAGCAAAACTTGACTGACTCATGGGATTCCACTGTTATTTCCCCAAGAGACCCTTTAAAAAGCATGCAAACCACTGATCTCTGCCCCATGTAATCCACTGTGAGCGAACATGTAAATGTAGCCAAGTATTAGCAGAAACAGTCTAATCTATCCTCTCATCCCATCAGGACTAGCATGTGAATACATGCTAGCATGACACAGATTTTTGCAAGCATGTGTCCTGTTGTTGACAGAAAGAAGGCTCTCATGTAGGGGGAATGATTACCTCCATATGTGTACTGGCCTGGGTCTCTACATTTAACGACAATAGCCACAGCAAAACGGGAGTCGGCAAGGAGCCATGAAGTTTACCAAGCTTAAAACAGCTAGCGTGTGATGAAGGGCCTGTGTGTGGGAGAAGGGGATGTCAAGATTGTTCACGCTCCTTGCCGAAAGCCAACATGAAAAGCAGCTGCTGTCTCACCTGCCCTATACCATACACAGATGTACATCAACACTAATGGCTAACACATCAAAGACACCTAGGTTTTCTTCATAGCAGAAGGTGGCAGTAATCAGAATATAAAAAACGTTTAATATGAGGTAAGGATACAATCACCTTTCTTTATGACAATGTCAAAGATTTAAACCATCTGTCTTACAAGATATAATGGTTGTAACAACAAATTAGCAAGCCATGAGCGAGAAGGTGCATAGACAGACTTCATGGGGATGCAAGTGTGGAGTTTTTTGATTTCGGGTTTTTTTCCTCCTTGTTATACAGAACCAGTCTCTCTCTTAACACAGTCGCTGCTGACCAGATTTCATCCATTTTCTGTAAACTTTTCATGATCTGCTTATTTTTAATAGGAATGTTTTCTCTGAGGTACTGTAGGGTGAGGGAACACTAATAGGAGGCACACATCCCAGCGTAGGTTCTGGGCTGTAGGGGTCAATGTAGGGTTGCCACATTTCAGAAAATATGGACACCCACCACGAATTTCCCGGTTCACATCCCAATATGGGTGGAGTTTCCATGTTCTCCCCATGTCTGCGTGGATTTCGTCTGTGTTATCCGGTTTCCTCCCACAGTCCAAAAACATGGATTCAAGGTAAATTGGTTGCTCTAAATTGCCCCTATTGTGTGTGTGTGTGTGAGAGTGTGTAAACCACAATAGAATTTATGTAATGATCAAAGAACAATGTATTCCTCAAAAATATAAACCTTTTTAACAAAAAATACACAGAAAGCATTTTGTAATCTAGAGAATATTTTTTGGTAGAGCGTAATGAATAACAGTGCTTTTGATCAGCGTTGTTAATGCTGTGTTGATTTTGTGGTGATTTGATGGAACATATCATGTCCAGTATCAGTTTAATACGGGACACAGCATTGATTTGGCAAATACACGATGAGTCCATATTTTACAAGACTGCTGGCAACCCTAGGTATGTGACCTCTGAGTCTCATGCACCAAAATGGAACGTGGCCTAAATATTTTTTTGGGGGGGAGGGGGGAGACGTTCTCCCTATGCCTATCCAGGGGAGAACGTCTCGGGCGCTGGGCAGTTACACCCAGGACAGGGCGAAAATCCATTGCTGGGTACACACTCACTCACACAGCCACACACATGCACACACTATACAGGGCAATTTAGAGCATCCAATTTACATTTACTTCATGTTTTTGGGATGTGTGAGGAAACCGGAGAACCCGGAGAAAACCCATGCAGACACAAAAAGAACAAAGAAACTCCACTCAGATTGGGATTCGAACCAGGAATCCCCAGTGCTGAGAGGGGAACGTGCCTACGACTAAGCCACCATGCCGCCTCAACATTTTCATGATATTCTAATTTTATGACTAGCACATGTATCTTGTTTTACCAACCCCTTTAATTTAATTTTATGTCCTGGGGATTTCTGTCTCTTATAGTTGGAATATAGATTTTCTAAATCCTGCCAGAATTATATTCTGGTACAAAGGCGTTTCCCATTGAGGGACACTGATTTTCTCTGACATCATTACGTCCACACTAATAAGTTTCCATTTTAAAATGCTATGAAAATGATTGCTAGCATAAGTTTGTATCAAACACTTTGGATAATAGTTGTTAGAATAATAAAACAATCTAAAATCAAATCAAGAAGGACAAAGACACAAATCACAGGAGGCTACAATTTGCTCTGTGCACTGTAATGCATTGTAACCTCTAAGTGCTGCCTCTTTATAATGGATCCTCTGCAAAGGTATCTAGTCCTAAAGCTAAACACATCAGGGCCTGTATTTTTTGCCCCTGCAATTGAAAAGAGAAATGTTCGTTTTCATGTTTACAGCATTTTCATATTCACTCTGGTAGTAACAGGATTATTTAGTGACAAACAAGTATTTGTGGAATTCCCTGACTACTTTTATCTGTATGTTGCCTTCTTTAAAAAAAAAAAACCAAAGTATTAAAGAATCCCCAGTGGTAAGATTCCAAAATCCCCTCAGGTTCAAAAGGCAACCTCTGCACTGCGCTAGATAAAGCTGAGTCTGCAGAGCGTCTGGCAACCAAAGGGCTGCTGTAGAGGGTGCCAGGAAATAAGCCATGTTACTCAGCTGTGGAACATTAATAGCTGTCCCACTCCGTTGGACAAAAAAAAAAAAGATTTAATCACAACTGAACATATAATAAGACTTAAACATGTATTGTGCTGTAAGAAAACAGCTACCTGAAGGAAATCAGTGGTCGGTGCCCCTTATGTGTATGCTCTCCTACACATGTTTAGGTTTTGAGAAAAATATTATGTACTGAAAAGGTTTCTTAAAGTCTTAAGTGGTGGAGCATCCTAATCATTAAAATCATGTGTTTTATTGAATCCTGTAGCCACAGGTATATGAATGAAAATAAAGAACATAGCCCTACATTTTAAACTATTTTATGTTTCTAACTTTGTGTTAATGGTTTGGTAAAACACTTTGTTTCAGCATGATGGTGCCTCACAAAGCAAGGTCCATAAAATCATGGCGTGAATCATGGTGTAAATTGAAGAGACCTTAACCTCATCAAACACAAACCAGGATCCTTTGTCAAACTTCAGCGTTGTATACTCAGAAATATCGTTGTAAGCCTTCACTGAAAAGTTAAAAGGTGTTATTGCTGCAAAGGAGGGATCAACATAGAATGGGATGTCATAAAACTTCCTTATGTGATGGAGTGTGTCCCTGGCATGTAAGGTGTTTGGCGTGTGTCATCTTGATAGCAATTGGTGCGCGGGTAAATTGGAGCGGATGATGCTGGGTGGCTCCATCCCTCAACTCCTCATCAACCACTTCCACTAAAAATAGCCCTACACAGGCTTAACGGAAGCATCCAATAATGCCTGAAGAGATTGCCGCAAAAAAAGTTGACGCGCAAAGACGCCATAGAGTGATAATGTCATAGGAGCTGCTAAGCAATGGGAGGCTAATGCTGTAATGCAAAGCGTGCTACGAGTTGCACGTGAACGGCAAAAAGTACATCTGACTAAATGTGTCCGATCCCGCAGCACCACTTTGCTTCCCAAAATCTTTAATGAAGACAGAGTAGAAGAAAGTTATCTTGCCAAAAAGCAAATCAGTAAGTGACTTCAATGAAACATGCCTGTAAAGATGCTTACCACACTTGCCTCGCAGCAAGCAGCTCCCACAGAATTACATTCCTGGCAGGAAGGAGTGAGGCAAGGTCCTTTCTGTATGAAGTTTGCATGTTGCTCCCTATCTTCCCGGACTTAATTTGGGAGCTCTTTTTTTTGACTCACAGTTTAAAAAGCATGACTGAAGGGGAATTGGCGATTTACTGAACCAGGCCTGAATGGTGACCCACCGAGGATGTTTCCTTGACTTAAGGAAAGTGTTAAACAGACTATGTCCCCTCAGTTTACATGGGGAAGTGGGTGGGCTTTGGTGAATATAGACCCTTTTTCCTCTTTCCTGTTGTTTAGTGTAATTTTTGTGGAAATATATCAAACCTCAAGGGATTTTTTTTATAACACTTCAAGTCTTCAAAAGAAACTTTGTGTGACAGACAAAGTTAACAGATGTAAGCCATAAATTGACTGAGCCCACTGTATCTGACATCATTTAAACACATGTCTGCAGTGTGTTCACGAAGAAAAACAACCAAAAGTAAAGTTAGACACCAAATGGCATGTTTTTAGTGCCAGGGATTCACAGGCCAGCAAAGAACATTAGCTGTTTACCTGGCTTACCAGCTGCTGCAATATCTTGTGTTGCATAAGCTTCTTATATGGAGGGTGGAAATAAATTAAATAACGTTTATGTTTAAAGAACCGAGCTTGTGCAGTGCTTGTGAGTGGGATCAGTTGATCCCGGCTGCACACGCTGGTAAGCACTGCATTTTGGTGGATTTGGGAACAGACACACAACACACAGTTCACTGCCAGCACCCCACGCTTTAGTTAAATCTGCACTCTTAGTTGCATATGGGCTACTGCACACATTCTCTGCTAAACACAGCACCATGTTGGCAGATTATACACAAGGAAATGTTGAACATTGTTCTTTTTGCCACAAGAGTACAGGATAGGCAGACGCTTACTTTTGAAGCCGTTAGTAAAGCTGCTAAACTTCTTCTAGGATTCAGCTTTAAAGCTGAAGTTTCTCACATCTTAGTTTAAGGAAAACTGTCAAAACAACATGCAGTTTTAATATTAGAGCAGTAAATGTTTGCCATGTAGTAAAATAAAAATCAAAAGGTTTAAAAGAATGACAAATGAAAAATGACAGAGGTGCGATTTATACATTCATTCATTCATTCATTAATTCATTATCTTCCGCTCATTCCTTTATGAGGGTCGCGGGGGGGTTCCCCATGCCCATTCAGGGGAGAATGTCTCGGGCGCTGGGCAGATACACCCAGGACAGGGCGCCAATCCATCGCTTAAACAGCCAAACACACACATACACACACAGGGCAATTTAGAGCATTCAATTTACCTTCATGTTTTTGGAATGTGGGAGGAAACCGGACAACCCGGAGGAAACCCATGCAGACACAGGGAGAACAGGCAAACTCCACCCAGATTGGGATTCGAGCTGGGAATCCCCAGCGCTGAGAGGCGAATGTGCTAACCACTAAGCCACCGTGTCGCCGCGATTTATACAGTGTATATTCAGTCATTATGATCTGCTTAATCCTCTACAAGGGTCGGGAGGGTTCCCCATGACCATCCAAATAAGAAAATTTCGGGCACAGGGTTGATGCATCCCGGACAATCTATTGGCTGGCCACACACACACACACACACACACACACACAGACTATACAGGGAAAATTTAGAGCGAGGAAGAAAAAGGGAGGAAACCCACACGGACATGAGGAGAACATGTTAACTCCACCCTGATTGGGATTTAAATATGGATTCCCATCACTGAGTGACTCTCTATGAGAGTCACGGTTCCCCATGCTCATCCAGGGGAAAACGTCTCGAGCACTGGGAAAATACACCAAGGACAGTGCGCCAATCTATTGCTGGGCATACACTCACTCACACACACAGACTACAGGGGCAATTTAAAGCAGCCAGTTTACCTTAAATCCATGTTTTTGGACTATGGAAGGAAACTGGAGAACTCGGAGGAAACCCACGCAAACACAGGGAGAAAATGGAAACTCCACCCAGACTGGGATTCCTAGAGAGTATATTGCATATTTAAAATGATAATATATAAAATATCATGACCTGAGAATGAACTTTGTACCTGAGAATACCCGACAGCTGTTTTTTACAGACTATCAGGGTTTTATTAAAAACTAGCTCAATGGTCCGGCTGTTGGGCTAGCAATCTAAGGGTTGTGGGATCAAATCCCTGGTCTACAGAAGTCACTTATGTGGGTTCTTAAGCAAGACCCTTAACCCTAATTGCTACAGGGGTAGCAAACCATTGGGTTTGGTAACTCATTGGCTAGGCTATTTGGCTATCAATCTGAAGGTTGAGGGTTCGCATCCCAGATACACTGAATCTATCAGTGTGGGACCTTGAGCAAGACCCTTAACCCTTATTGCTCCAGGGGTGCTGTATCAACCCTGTGTTCTGCCTTGTAAGTCGCTTTGGATAAATTACTAAAATGTAAAAAATTACCCTGTGTTCTGACCTCAGCGATTAAATAGGATACTTGTAAGTCGCTTTGGATAAAAGCTTCTGCTAAATGACTGAATGTAAATGTAAAAACTAATTTGACCGAGAATGCAGTAGGTTTGTGCTCATACAGTTTAAACTAAGAAACATGTCAGTGTTCAGACTCTTTATTCGGTTAATTTCTTCATACATTAGCACTTTTACACAACATATATTATATAAAAATAATAATTGTAAACAAAACATCCATAAATTTAACTAAATGGTAGTTTGTTCTCCACTTATATCGTGAGGACAAGTGTATACGTTAGGCTACATTGCCCTCTGGTGGTTGCCAATGACAGAACTCATGATTGTAATTCTATTTCGAATTCTAATTCGTTTAAATTCCGTCTGAATAAACAAAACAGCAATTTAAAGTCAAAAACAAAAAATGCAACATGTGTGATGTACTAATTAACATTCATAACTGAGACACAAAAATTAGACCATTGTTTTTAAAGCATGTGTCAATCCAGTTGGCTATAGCTGATGATAGTTCATATCATAAATTGACACAAGCTGGCTCATTAGCATGTTCGTAGTCTTTACACTGTTCAAGTATTCTGGTTGTCTCTCAATGTGGAAATCTGGCTGCTCTAAATTTCCCCTATGTAGCGTGTGTTTGTGTGTGTGAGTAAGTGTGTGCCCAGTGATAGATTGGCGCCCTGTCCTGGGTATAATTGCCCAGCGATGGAAGCATTCTTCCCTGAATGGGCATGAGGACCCTCCACATGACCCTAGAATAGTTTTAAGCAGAAGATAATGGATGGCGCTTGGCATGTAGTTATTGGCACACTGGTAGAGTGGAGGGAATGACATAGGCACTTGGCGTACAGCGATTGGCTCACGTGTGGAGGGGAGAGGATGACACGATGCGCTTGGCGTACAGCGATTGGCGCACGGGTAGAGGATGACACGAGGCGCTTGGGGTACAGCGATTGGTGCACGGGTAAAGTGGAGAGAGTGACGCAAGGCGCTTGCTGTGTAGCGATTGGCGCACGTTGAGAGTTGAGAGGGTGACACAAGGCGCTAGGCATATGGCGATTGGCGCACGGGTAGAGTGGAGGGAATGACGCTACACGCTTGGCGTACAGCGATTGGCACACGGGTAGAGTGGAGAGGATGTCACGAGGCGCTTGGGGTGTAGCGATTGGCGCACGGGTAGAGTGGAGGGAATGATGCGAAGCACTTGGTGCACAGCGATTGGCATACGGGTAGAGTGGGGAGAATGACGAGGGGTGCTTGGCATACAGCGATTGGCACCAGGGTAGAGTGGAGGGAATGATGCCAGTCGCTAGGCTTGTAGCGATTAGCGCCCAGGTAGAGTGAAGAGGATGACGCGAGGCGCTTGGCATACAGCGATTGGTGCACAGGGTAGAGTAAAGGGGAAGATGCGGGTTAGCTATCGTGAAGCTAATGCGGTAAAACATGCTACGAGTTGCACATCAACAACAAAGAGGACATGACTGAATGTGTCAGATCCCGCAGAACCACTTGACTCCTCGAAAAACTTTAATAAAGACAGAACTGAAGAACGTTATCCTGCCAAATAAGCAAATCGGCCAGTGACTTCAATGAAACGTGCTGTAAAAATGCTCGCTGTAAAAATGCCCAGGGGGGGGGGGGGGAAACTGGGTAACGACTAGGCATTCATAAGTGTTACACAAGGCGTCCCTGCAGCTTAGACCATGGTATCCTCCAGTCCAGTAGGCGGCGGTAATATAGTTCTAAGTTGGATGACGACTCAAGTAGAGGCAAAGTAAAAAAGAAGTGCACTTGATTCCACATGAGTAAGTGTGGTCGGGTCTGTGGCTGAAGGTTCGAGTCATGGCTGCAAAACGCGCTCTGGTGATTTTATCAAAGGGAGCAGAGGAGATGGAGACAGTCATCCCTGTGGACGTTATGCGCAGAGCCGGGGTGTGTAAGCCGTCATGCTGCGCATTCAGGCCGTCAGTGCAGACTTCAGTCTCTGATCTGTAAACACACCGCAGTTTAATAATTACAATTTATGCATCAAACTGTTAAACCGTCGGGAATTAATTTTTATTACTGATAGTTGGTGCAGAAAACCGGCAGTTTAATGGACCGAGCGTCAGGGTTCGAATCTAAATGTCAGAGGGTGCAGGAGTGAGCCGTTGTTGCCCACTTCTCAGTAAGGACAGTAGCCATTGGCTGCCCTGAGGGGTTGTTAAATGACGCTATCCTGTAATTTGTCCCATAATTAAATAAAAGCACTGGTAATATTTAAAGTAATTATTTAAGTAAGGCTTAGTGGTGAGCACGTTCGCCTCTCAGCGCTGGGAATCCCGGTTTGAATCCCGATCTGTGTGGAGTTTCCAAGTTCTCCCCGTGTCTGCGTGGGGTGTCTCCTGGTTCTCCGGTTTCCTACCACAGTCCAAAAACTTGTATTCAAGGTACATTAACTGCTCTAAAATGCCCCGTTTTGTGTTTGTGTGTCTGTGTGAGTGCGCCCAGTGATGGATTGGCGCACTGTCCTGGGTGTATCTGCCCAGCGGTCAAAACACTCTCCCCTGGATGAGCAGAAGAGGATGAATTACTTAAGTAAACGTTAAAATATGATTCATTAATTTCTTTATCTTATCTTAATCCTCTATGAGAGTTGTTTTTCCCGGGAGAATGTTTTGGGCACTAGGTAGATGCATCCAGGACGCGGTGCTAATCTATGACTGGGCAAACTCACACAAACACAGAACGGGGCATTTTAGAGCCGTCAATTTACCTTGACTGTTTTTGGACTGTGGAAGGAAACCGGAGGGAACCCATGTGGACCAAGGTGGAAATGGAAACTCCACCCAAATTACATTTACATTTACATTTAGTTGTTTAGCAGACGCTCTTATCCAAAGCAACGTAGTATCCCAACTTGGTTGAGGTCAGAACGCAGGGTTGATCCAGGACCCTTGAGCAATGAGGGTCAAGGATCTTGCTCAAGGACCCACATTGGTAACTTCAGTGGACCTGGGATTTGAACCACCAACCCTCTGATTGATAGTCCAACACCGCAACCACTGAGCTACCTCTTCCAAATTAGGATTCGAACCTTGAATCTACCCACTACACTAAAAAATGAGTCACTAGAAGGCCTGAAAAGTATCCAAGTTGGCAACAGTGAGTGAGACCCCGAGGGAGTTGGTTCAGTGGTTACGGCGTTGGACTATCAGTCAGAAGGTTGTTGGTTCAAATCCCAGGCCCACTGTAGTTATCGATATGGGTTCTTGAGCAAGACCCTTAGCCCTCATTGCTCCAGGGTCCTGTATCAATCCTGTTTTCTGACCTCAACCAATTTGTGATACTTGTAAGTCACTTTGGATAAAAGCGTCTGCTAGTTGACCAAAATGTAGGATGTAACCTCACTCTCATTGCAACTCATGCTGGTTTTCATTTCAAATCGTGGAAATAGAAGGGCCAGACTTGAATGTATTGATAATTTCCAGAATTCATTTTTTTTTCCTATATAAAAAAGGACATTACAAAGATCAGTTATGACATCACTAAATGGCTGAGCTTTTATTTTCTGTTAACATTCATCCAAATTATATTATTTCTACTGGGAAAACCATTGTAGTGATCTATATTTTTCTTTCTTATGTTCCTGTATTCTTATTAATCATAATGGAAAATTTGAATGTGATAAAGTGATCTATTTTGCCTACTGTACTTACACACACAGGAATTCATCCTCCACATTTTGCCCATCTGTGCAGTGAAAAACAAACTAATACACACACTGAATGAGGTGAGCATATGTGCCAGTGGTGGGCAGCCCTGTATACAGCGCCTGGGAAGCAACTGGGGTGGGGTGCCTTGCCCAAGTCAGCCATAGTACTCGGTGGGACCGGGAATCAAACTGTAACCTTCAGGCAGCGAGGCTGGTTCCTTAACCACAAGTCTGCGACTGAGAAGAAGTCAAACTCTAGTATAAAAAAGAAAAGTGGTGTAGACCGCTGAAGTGTTATTTTTTCTAGAATACTTTTCATTGTTCCCTTATTTGTCACTCTTGAGTCTCAGCAGAATTTCCAAAGGTCTTAACCATGTAGTGGCATTAACCTGCATGCAGCAGTATTAGTATTATGACTCTGAAAAATCTTTTACACCTCTATTGTAATGTTTTTAGTGTATCGGCTCTGCTGCTGATCGACAAGTTTGTTTTATGTTTTTTTGATAGATTGCTGTCACTGTGGCAGGGCTGATGGGAAAGGAGCCGGTTCAGTGCAGTCGTGATGTCATGGTTTGCCCAGATTCGAGCCTGGACGAGGCCTTAAAACAGGTCAGCACTCCTGAAAACTCATCATTAAATTTTGGTGTTTAATTCAGTGCTGTTGCCACAGATCTTTAAAATCAAGCATCAAGCCATTTATTCATTATCTTCTGCTCAATCCTCTACAAGGGTTGCAGGGGAGAATGTCTCGGGCGCTGGGCAAATACCCAGGACAGGGTGCCAATCTATCGCTGATTTGCCCAAGCCATTTGGCCAAATTGTATTCAAGCAGTTTGGGGAGGGCTTTTTATTTTCCAGCATGATGGGATTCTTAATGTTGGGATAAGCTAGAACAGTTTCATTCAAAACCAGTGCTCTTAAGCAAATATTTCCAGACACACTCCAGAATCTTCTCGAAAGCTTTTATTTTATTTATTTTTATTCATTTATTCATTGTTTTTAACTAAAAACGTCACATAAAACAAAGCTGGTTGATAGTATTTGCGAAGGGATGAGAGATTGAAGTTTCTTTAAACCTTGTCTCCCCCTGCTGGAGAGATTGTAAATGTAAACTTCAACCTTATTCATTCATTCCTCACTTATTTTTGCCCAGTTTATCATCATCATCAGTGTGTCTGATTCAATGCACTTCAGGGTCCATATGATGTGGTGCTGCTGCCCGGAGGAGCTCTTGGTGCACAGAACCTGTCTGAGGTAAGAAAATCATATACTAATCTACAGTAATTTATTTATTACCTCTACATATCTAATTTAGGATGAAAAAAAAAAACACTTATTAGCACGAGTGTGACAACCTGTTGAGAAACGTTCACTGCTCAAAAAAATAAAGGGAACTCTAAAATAACATATCCTAGTGCACAATTAATAAAATATTTCAGCAGAAAAATTTTATTTAGTAGATGGTGAAATGTGTTGAGAACAAAATAACATAAAAATGATCAAAATGTAAATCAAAATGATTATCCCATGGAGGTCTGGATTTG
>JAOUQT010329861.1:0-13512 GCA_025769995.1 Xyliphius kryptos
TTTGAGATGAAAGTTTAGAGGGACGGCCAGGTCTTGGTAGAATTGCAGTGGTCTGATACTCCTTCCATTTCAATATGGAAATCTTTTTGTATCCAAATCCGGCTTTAAACTTCTCCACAACAGTATCTCAGACCATGCTTTCTGCACTTTAAACAGAACTTTGAGACTATCACAAAGCAGGTGCAACATTGAACTTCTGGAGTGAGTTTGCTGCACTGAAAGTAAAGGGGCAAAATAATATTGCACGCCCCACTTTTCACATATTTATTTTAAAAAAGAGTTTTGAAAATCCAATAAATTTCATTGCACATCACTATTGGGTCACAATTCTTGTTGATTCTTCACAAAAAAATACAATGTTTGAAGCCTGAAATGTGGCCAAACGTTGAAAAGTTCATTGGGGCCGAATACTTTTGCAAAGCACTGTACACATACACTGTATGGAAAAACAGTTTTCAGACACACACATCATTGACTATCAGGTGTTTAATTTAAATCAATTGCCACAGGTAAAAACTCAGAGTTAAATGCACCGAGTTGAACATTTTGGACAACAAGGTTGAATAACTTTTTCCATAGATTACAGTATAGTGTAAATGTTTTATCAAAGTGAAATGACTTAACAATACAACACTATCACTGTAAAACTGTAAACTCATTTTATTGACGTTGGAAAACTTTTTATTACTATTACCCAACATAGAACATGGCAGGTCATGTTTGATTTCATGTCAATTTCTTGCTGTTCCATGGTCATTTAGCTTTTCCTTTAACTTTGCTATTGTTCAATAAAGCCACTGTGTTCTGTATTTTCATTTTTGCATAGGAAACTAGAACCAGGTTGTATTTTATAGTTTGTAGCTATCGAAAACCTGAGATATTAAAAGGTGATTTTCCTTCAGGTCATGAACTCAGTCATTGGCCTTATCTTGGATTGGATTCATCCTGAAGATTAGGTGCAATAAGACATGAGGACCCTTGATTTTATGTTAAGTCCAATCAACTTTTAGAAGTGCAGAAATTGAACACAATACATTGATGTACAAATAGAACATTGATTTAGATTTTTTTTTTATAAATGGCATACTATTGGTGTGCTAACAGTTTTTCCAAAGGAATGGGCCCAAATCTCTTAATAAATGAGCAGGTGATGGTAATGAAAAATAAAAAAGAGAAGGTATAAGCACATGGGATCTACGGGAGACCAAAGAACAAATGTCAAGTACATCATGTTTTACAGGGAAAATGGACTTTGGCCTGAGGATCTTCCTCCCCTTCACATTTACCACCCTTTTATAATTTTATTCAGTATACTGGGCAATTTCACACGCATCTGTTCATCCCTTAATGAGTGCCATATTAACTTCAAGCAATTAAAGTCAGTGTTTATTATAAACTTTACCCCACATCCAAGGATAGGCATGGAACAACAACTCTTCTTTAGAGACACAATAGGGAGCAGGAGCAGCAGTAAGCAAACTGTACATGATCAGCATGAGGCATCTTGTAGTCATATGTTTGGTCCTCTCGACTTTTGCCTTGGAACCCACAGCGGAGGAATTTAAAGACCGAGCTCTACGCCTGATGTCTGAGACGCCACTGATAGATGGGTAAAAAAGGAATGGGGAAATGTCCACTTTTTAATACATCTATACCAAGTTTGGTCAATTTTGTGATTCATTTTTTAATTAGTACATGAGCATGTTTTGGACAACTGTATGCTTCCAGCTATCTGGAAAAAGTTGGGGAGAAGCCCATCTTTGTTTAACCATAAAAGAACCCATTTTTGTCCAATTGTGTGAATTAGTTAAAGGGATTGTATTTCTATTTTCAGTTTAGTCCTTCTGAGATTGCAATATGAAAAAGAGGCATCTTAGTGGTTCTGTTTTGTAATCTAAAAAACATAATTAATTTGTTTGCAAAATGGCAAATTGGGTACCACTCTAGTAAAAATAAAGTACCAAGAGCAGAAATTATGTATTTTTACATAAACACACTTCTTTCCAGTAGTATCGAGGTCATTCCAGTCAAATCAATTAAAAAACGAATTCAAAATTGGTTGCTGATTCAAAGTTGAATTTTAACATTTCTACATTAGGAAACTCTTGAAACAAAGAATTATGATTGTTATAATTATTTCTTTATTTATTCAATTATTATTATTATTATTATAATTATTATTATAATTATTATTATTATTATATTTGATTGATTTATAATCCCACAGACACAACGATTTGCCTTGGCATCTAAGAAACTTATTTAACAACAAACTCGATGATGTGGACCTGTACACTCTTAATTCCACTCACACCAATATCCCTAAAATCAAGAAGGGACACCTTGCAGCACAGGTATGTGCAAACACACACACAAACACTTGCTTTCGTTTTATTTACTTGAATAATCTCATGTCTGATTTTTTTCAGTTTTGGGCAGCATTTGTTGCGTGTGATACTCAGAATAAAGATGCAGTAAGACAGACCCTGGAGCAAATAGATGTCATTCACAGAATGTGCCAAAAATATCCGAATGACTTCATGTTTGCAGCCAGCAGTCAAGGTAATTAGGCTCTCATTCCTGAAGTACTGACTCATAATTACAACTTTGCTTATATTGTTTTAGATAAATACAGAAGAAAATGCATTTGAGCTCGTAACACAACTGCAGTGGAAACAGTACACATTCTCCAGAATGTTCACCTGCCATTTTAGTTTGTAATATAATACAGTGTTAAAAGTGAAAGGTGAAAGATTAATGCAAAAATGGCTATTCACTTGTAAAGTTTTAGTAATTAATATGAAAGTCATTTAACAACTTCATTGCAGATAAAAAAAAAAAGGCCACTCCACTTAAATAAAATAAAATGTAAAATCAAAATTTTTAATATGTTGTCTCTGAATATAAAATTATTTCAATATTTAAAAGTTCTTTTTTATGATTTGTCTTGATTTAGACTTGAGGGGCACAGTGGCTTAGGGGTATCAAATCCCAATCTGGGTGGAGTTTCATGTTCTCCCTGTTCAGTCCAAAAATTTTGATTCAGGATAAATTGGCTGCTTTAAATTGCCCCTGTGAGAGCGTGTCAGCCCAGCACCCGAAACGTGCGCTGAATAGGCATGGGGAACCTCACACGACCCTATAGCATTAAGTGCTAAGTGCTAAGCATAAGTTTGTCCCCTTATTTCATCTGTTTAATCTCAATATTTTCACTTTCATCTTAAGATTTTCCTTCTGTCAAAAATTTTGTTAATATTACAATAGAACAAAAGTCTGCTCTAAAAAAAGCACTATAGAGAAAAATGTTGTTGATTTGAGTTGAAGCTAGATTTAACCGCAAACATGAACTTCACATTAAAAAGAATACACATTTAAGAACTAAACTGTTAAACTATAATGTTAGGACAGCTCCAACTCCATTCACATCCTTTGTTTGGTGATTACAGATATAATGGATGCATTTGATCAGAACAAAACAGCATGTCTAATTGGAGTTGAAGGGGGTCATTCAATAGACAGCAGCATGGGAACACTGCGCACCATGTATCAGCTAGGTGTCCGTTATCTCACCCTAACACACAGCTGCAACACACCTTGGTAAGTAAACAACAATCTAACTTAATCAGACCGGTTTGGCCACATTTAAAATGAAAATGCTTAAACAGTGAAAGGGAAAATTCAGTTTAAACCGGTTCCACGAATCTGTATGTCAAATGGAAAAAAGAGGGTTTCCGATCAGGTTCCATTTAAATGGAATAACACTGTTGTCATACATTTAAGTGATAAACATCAAGAAAGGAATTCTCTTTGGAACTGTGTGATATTTTTCAGGGCAGATAACTGGCAGGTAGATGCACAAATTGATTCCGTGAAACACAACGGCCTGACTGATTTTGGCAAGGTGAGCTAGCCTTAAAACCAGGATCACAACTGCAATACAACACAATAAGCAGTGGGACCTTCATTACATCAGATCGTTAGATCAACACTACAGATGAACTCAATCATCCTTTTGCACAGAATTTTGGTGTTAACTCATCATCAGTAACTTTTGTCAAGTATTATAAAAAACAATATCTCATAAGAACATCCCTGTTTTCACAGCGGCTGATTTTGGAGATGAACCGCATGGGCATGCTGATAGATTTAGCCCACGTGTCCGAAGAGGTAATGAAACAAGTACTGGACATCTCTAAAGCACCGATCATTTTCAGTCATTCCTCTGCCTACAGCATCTGTCCTCACAAAAGAAACGTACCTGATGACGTCCTCAAAATAGTGGTGAGTGGCTCTTAACTTGCACCAGCACTTATAACATACAGTAAAGGGCTGAGTGCATAGGAACAGAACATTAATTCAACCTTAACTACAAATATCAATTATAAGAGATTAGATACTTAGTGTTGGGCAAGTAGTTTATAAAATCTCATCTAATTAGAATAAACATTACAAGGGTCAAAAAAAAAGTTTTAAAATAATTTTTAGTTGACCCAGTAGAGTTTTATGGTAGGACGTCTGCCTCTGGTTCTAGCGTCTCCGTTCTCTGGTTTCCTTTTAAAGTCCAAAAACATGGATTCAAGGTGAATTAAATGTTCTAAATTGCCCCTACATATAATGTGTGAGTGGGTGCGTGCTCAGCAATGGATTGGCGCACCGTCCTGGGTGAATTTGCCCAGCACCCAAAATGTTCTTCCCTGGAAGGTCATAGGGAACCACCTTGTGACCCAAATATAGGTTTAAGTGAAAGATAATGTAGAAATTAATAAATGAATAGGCAGCTGTTAACATTTTAATCAAAAGGGTAGCACCACCATTTCCCAGTTCACATTTCATCACATCAGGGCATTCCCATTAACTCTAGTGAGTAAAATTATTTTTTTTCCAGAAAGCCAAAAAAGGCATCGTGATGGTGAATTTCTACAATGCGTATGTCACCTGTAACAAAGTTGCACAGCTCTCAGATGTTGCAGGTGAGTCAGGGACACATTGAGGATGTGCTTTGGTTTATAACTACTATTAAATTACCACCACTTCCTTTTTTTTGTCAAATGCAGATCATTTTGATTATATAAAGAAAGTGGCGGGCGCCAGCATACTGGGTTTCGGTGGCGATTATGATGGTGTGCCCACGTAAGTTTTTCTTCACCTTAGTCTCGTGGGTGAGGACTTATAATGAGCACAAAACATTTCTGAAATCGTCATAATTTACTGTGAAAATGCTCCGGTTTACTTAAAGACTACTGCAATTCTGTGTAGGGTGCCGAGTGGCCTGGAGGATGTGTCAAAGTATCCTGACCTAGTGGCAGAACTACTGAAACGGGGCTGGACGGATGACGAGGTCAAAGGTGCTCTTGGGGAAAATCTGATTCGAGTTTTTAAAGAAGTGGAAAAAGTAAGAAAAAACCAAGCACTAGGTTTATTTCAATTGCTATGCAGCTGAACATCTTTCCCCACATGTCTGTGTGGACTTCCCCAGGAATTTTCATTTCTTTCCACAGCTACACAAAGACATGTAAAGCAGGTGATGTAAAAGTACTAAAGTGCTCCTAGGTGTTGGTATGTTAGACTTTGTGGTGGACTCCTTGTCCTATGATGAGCTGATGGTCTGCTCAGGGTGGTTTACCTAAAGAACACTGGACTCTGACCCTATAATTCCAAACCTGTAATCCTATATTATGTGGCACTGATTCGCTGCATCATTCAATATAACAAATGAGGAAACCGTGTCCCATTTGTTTTTTAATCCTGGATTTATGACTCTTAATATTAATCAGTGTATCAAACCTTGTGACCTAAAGGTCCCTAGTTTGTTTTCCATTTCCACCAAGTACTATGACTAAAGTGCCATTGGATAAGACACCTAAATTCAATCGCTTTCCTGGTGCCATGCACACCGCTCCGGGCACGTGTGCTCACGTCACTCGGAGTATGTATATATGTATGTTTCACTGCACAGAAAAGCAGGCAAAATAGACACTAACATTTAACATGCTTTTGATGAATGCTCTCCATGAGCAAAAAGTACTAAAAGAGCAATAAATTCTCACGTTTAAATCTTTTTTTTTGTTATCATAGTCTATGAAAAAAAGCCATAGTCATGAATTTTGGAAATATGTGCTTTCAAAATTGTGAAAGCATTCTAAGAAAAAATATTTTCCCCCAAGTGCACGAAGCAAGGTCCATAAAACCGTGGTCTGCTGATGTAAAAAGCACTTGAATGGTCCTTTTGTACAACCATTAAAACACATTTGGGAGGAACTACAACCACAATAAGCTTTTTCATCCAACAGTGGTGTCTAAACTCATAAATATCATGAATGGAATAATAACAATATATAAATGGACAAATCCCACAAACACGATGCAAAATATTGATTGAAAACAGTTTTTGAACTGTTTAATAAATGTTTAGGTTTTTAAACTTAAAATAAAATGTTTAAAGCTCCTGAAATGTTAAATGGTGAAATACAAAGCTGTCCCTAAACTTTTGTTTTATAAAGTAGATTTTAGCATAAGAATTACTTTTTTTCTGTTGCATTGCTTATCCCTCTTAGTTGAGGATGTATGCTGCCATCTACATGTGAAGCGCAATAATAACATTTTCTGCCTGTTATTTTTTTCTTGTGACTTCTTTCAGAATCCAGTTCTATCACGATTATTACCCATTAACCATTTGACTAATTTTTTTAAAACACAGCTGCAAAGCAATGTTCCTCTATTTACTTATTTGCATAATTACTTACAGTTAGGTTTCAGAAGGCTATGCAAAATGTTGAGTAATTTAGGAAGTGCATCAAGCATGCATACAACTAGGGTTGACACCCTTCCGAAATGGAAATAAACACCATCACTGCCCCTCTGGGCCATGATCACCACTCTAGACCAACTTCTATGCATCGATATGTTTTATTTTGTGCTGTGTTTTAGTGAAGTGCGGATCAAGAAAGCATTGGGCAAATTAAAGCTTTAAAGGTTTTATTTCTATTATTTTATAAAGTGCAGCAAAATAATCTTAAATGAAATTTGTGTGGAGTGTTCAACAACAAACTTTTATAAAAAATAAATTACATAAAAAAAAATAATAAACTAAGAATTTAATATAACCAATCCCCTGTCCTCATCCTGCAGAGGCTTTCCGCTGCTTTCGCTATGGTAAATCATAATTCTATTCAATTTAGGCTGCTCTGGTTAGACACTTAAATGGTTCAGCTCCTATCAAACAGGCAGGACCTTTTAAGTGTCTAAGGACGAGGATATTTCTAACCCTCACCATGTAGTTACTGGAGTCCCACAGGTCTCAGTACCCGGAACCCCTCCTCTTTTCATTATACAGGTTATCTATCGCTGGGCAACATCATTAAGGCACATGGGTTTTGACATTTCAGCTTTTTTCCATGACAATCCCTCAATCTCAAATCGGATATCCGCCTGCCTCACGACATACCTGTTTGGATGAAGGCCCGTCATCTTCAATTAAATCTGGCAAAAACTGAGTTACTTGTAATCCCAGCTAAACCATCAATTCATCATGACCTGACCCTTCAAATTGATGGCACCACAATCTCTCCAACTGACTCGGTAATTAATCTTGGTTTCTTGGTCTCCCAACTTCAACAATCAGACCTGTTCAATTGGTTCCAAACTCCGCAGCCTGACTCGTCTTCAATCAGCCAAAGCAAACAAATGTCACTCCATTACTCATGTCGCTCCATTGGCTTCCTGTAGCTGCTCACATTTAGTACTGGGTACTGACTGGCCTACAGTCGCTCGATCTGCCCCCTCTTACCTTCCATATTTACTAAATACACTCCAACTCGTTTACTGCCTCTTGTGATGAACATCGCCTGGTGATTCCAACTCACCGAGGTGCTAATTCTCACTCCATTTCTTTCACCACTAAGTGGTGGAACGACCTTCCCAACAACATCCGTAAGGCTGAGTCACTTAGCATTTTCAAGAAACTTTTCCACAGACACTTGCTATAAAAAAATAGCTATATGACTAAATTTTAATGTAACTTAAGTGCATAACTAGCTGCGGTAACCTAGAGGGGTTATGTCTGTTTTATGACTTGAAAAGAAGTCAGGTCATCCAAACAGTTAAACCACAATAATTTAAGGATTTATGTAAACAATTTTGTTTTGTTTTTTCTTAACAAATGTAATTATTTACAATGCCTAACTGTAAATTAATTAGTTTTCGTTCTTTAAATGTTATTGTCTAATACTTCTGTATTTTAAAATGTTATGATCATTCATTCGACTTTAAAAACTCAACATCCTACACAATCAAATTACAATATCCTATTAAAATAAGCTGCTTATGCACGGACCTGTTCTACCAAAAGCACAACCAGATATAAACTTCATCATAACAATATGTTTTATACTTAACAGTAAAGTCTCAGGTGATGATTGGAGTATAGATTACTGTAACACTAATGTCTGGTTCTTATGTGTCTTCAGTACATTTAACATTTCTTTTTTTTTCGTCTTTTTTCGGACACTGTGATTAAATGGCGTGCAGCAGACATTTTTAAAAAAGATGAGTTGATGAGCAGTGCCGGTGCATTTTTATTAAAGCATTACAGTCCTCCAAAACATACGTACGTTTGGGAAGTTTATTGGGGAGAGGGGTTCTTTTGATCATTATTGTTAGATTTAGTGTTGATTTAGTGTTAATGTGTGTGACAAACATGTTTATTGGAAATACGGAACAAATTGTATCCTGTATTATTTCAATACGAATCACAAAATTTTTACCGGAAGGGTGGCAACCATACTACACCTAACATAACATAAATACATGCTTCACTGATATTTTCAACCACAAAACCTCAAACTAATTAAAGCTTGTTTGCATTAATAGGTGAGAGACAACATGAACAGTGTGGCTCCGGATGACTTCCCTATTCCTCTTGAACAAGTCAAAAACCCATGCAGAACTGACTATGGCTATCCATTACCAAATGCTGCGGACATGTGCTCTAACTGTGCACTGACTTTAGTATTAGCCCTGATGACTGTCAAGACACTCAATTTTTGAGTAATGATTTAATGATAATGAAGTCAGCTACACATTAAAACAACAATAATACCATTTGTCTAGTATACTTCCTCTTTTGCAGGCTTGTTCTGTACACAAGTATTTGCTAATTTGGTCATTTAGCAGACAGTATCCTAAGTAGGTTGGGGTCAGAGATATAGGTTGCCCATACAGTACCCCTGGAGCAATGAGGGTTAAGGGCCTTGCTCAGCGACCTTTATTGGTAGTTTCACTAGACCTAGGAATTAAACCCACAAACTACAGATCGATAGCCCAAGATCTTACCTACCGAACTACCACACCCTTTTTCCAAACTTGATCTCCACTCTGATCACAGTAAGACAATGAGGCAAAATACTGTATTTCCCTTCATATGTTTCTTTTATAACAAAGCTATGCAAATAATCCATCCACATACATTTACCATTTGTTAAGTGACACAAGTAAAAGGTGTAGTGCTAAATAAATGGTCTTACACTGGATAATTAAACACATTTGTATGTATATTATTAATAATGATTAATAATAATAGTTTTATTTCGCTGATTACTTATGGGCTGCCAAATCATAAGCAATAAGGGTTTGCATAAAAAAGTTGCAGTAACACTTTACCTGAATCCGGTATTCATAATGCTTTATTAACACATTTTTAAAGTTTTAATACTTGTCCTGAGCATTTGTTAAAGTCTATAGATGTACATAACCACACTCATAAAGGGTTATTAGGACATGTCAAAGTGACATAACACATTATAAATGATATATTTTAACTGTTCGTCAACTTACAAATATTCAAGAATCAAAAGTTCAAATAGGTTTAGATTTTGTGTATGCGTATATGTTGTCACTTGTTATGAAGTCTTATGTCAAATTGTTACAACAATTTATGTCTATGATTATGAACATCTATGTACATTGACGAAGGCTTATGACAAATGTTATAAAGCGTTATGAATACTTTATAAAGCTTTATAAATGAGCTTATAATATATTGTAAATACAGCATTTATAGAAAGTGATACCAAAGTCTTTTTGTATAAATTAAATTACAACCTACAGGCTTTAAAGATACAGGACATGATCTCAGTTCAGTTTTACATTTACCATTCAAACAGAAAACCAGTGCTCCAAAACATAGTGACTGTAGTATAATTTAGGAGGGTATACAGCGTTTAAACACATCATTTCCTGTTTTTGTTTCCACAACTGTTACAAACCTGCCACTTTTTGAACATCTGAAACCACGTGTACGTGACCTGTCATGTGTTTGCCGTAATCGTGCATAAAGATTCACGCAGATGTGGTTTTTTTTTTTACTTTAAAATCCAATTTCCCCCCACAATACGTCTTGTGATGAGACATTGAACAAAATAGTGAGGTACAAAATATAAACCAGAATATGTTTAGAAAGGACTTAAGCCTTGTTTTATACATATTTATATGTATAAAATATTAATCTGAAGCTTTAAAAATGCAGAAGGTGTTCAGAAGATTAAGTTCCGTAGTGAGACTGCAGTCCTTGGTGTCACACTGATGACTGAGTATTTTTAACAGACTTTTTGATGAAAAAATAACGCAACCATGCACATTATAGCAAGCAAAAAGCAGGAAATCTCCCATTCTCACAGACTGTGATATGAGGACTGCTCGGTGAGCTTATGCTTTGTCTTACTTTACTCTAAATGTAATACTTTCTGTGAAGCAAAAATGTGTCCTTTTATCAGAGTTGTGGTGTGATGGCTTCCGAGCAACGTAAATTTTTGGTTTTAAATAATAACAATCATGGAAATTCAGTTAAAAACAGAAAATTTATTTCAGTAACTAGACTTTGTGGACTGGTGGATTATGGTAAAGAATCGAAAATGGCTACAGTAGTATACATGTCCTGATCCGGGACATTATATTCTGGCTGTGTGACATACTTGTTAGTCGTATGACAAGAGATATGCTTGTTGTTTTATAATATAAAAACAACAAAAGTTATTTATTCAAGCATTTAATCTGATTTTCATAATATGGGGGGTATGGAATTAAATTATGAATAGATTTAAATGTTTTAAATCAGATTTCAGAAAACAAGTAAAGAAGATTATTAAGTAATACGGAAAGGTTTAACCAGGATGTAGATAAGTGTGAGGAAACTTCTTAGGGAAACAGCAGGAACTTAAACAATTATAGGAAGTATGCAGTAAGTGAAAATTTCCTTAAGTCCTAAAATGGTAGTGTTTTGTTTAAAACACATGGTGCATTTTATTTTTTTTAGATAATTTAAGTGAATTTAACTCTTTTGAATAATAACACTGAATAAATCTTTAATAACTCCTCTTGTTCTTCTGTGGCGTGACAAATTAAAATGATTTTATAAAGTTTTAAATTATAAAAAAACTTTTTTCTAGAATATCAAAATTAGCATCACAATACTTTATTTACTTTATTTTCTTTTACTCAAAAGAATCATCACTCTGAAACCAAATTACTTGGCAAAATAAATCTGATTCTGACTAAGTATTACTAGCAAATTTAAATATAAAATACAAAATAATAAGTAAAGTGGCAGTAGCAAAGTTATATTGTTAGCCATAGTAAATTATAATACATACTTTTGATTAGGCTGTTTGTGGTTCACATGATAATCAATATATTCATAACTATAAAGTCAGTGTTAAAAAAAACAATAAGACCATTGAGGTCCTTATTATGAATAAATCACAGGTGTTGGGTACGATGAAAAGCGAAGTAGAATTTACAACAATACGAAACCTCTAGTGCTTTATTGCTTTTACAAAATGGCTACAAACACACTATTATGAAAAAACAAGGATTAATTCATATATGGATTTACTGAAAGCTAGACCACAAGTAAACTGGTCTTCCGCAATGTATCTCAGTCTGTTTTTTAAAATGAACCCTGATCGCCTGAGTAATAGCCTTTCCGTTTCTTTAGCAATCATATACAGCCAACTAGTGACATTAATGTGTAGATCACACACATTAATACATGTGTGATGCACTCAGAAGTGTGTGTGGTCAAACTACTTGTTTATTTTCAGTCACTGAACTCTTAGTGTGAGGTCTTCACACATTTGCTTTTGTTCCTTTTTTTAAATTTTTTTTTTAATGATTTTACCTCTGTGGGATTATTCAACCGTGATCATGTAAAATGTACTCATCTGATTTGTCATTTATTTTCCCACATAATCCATTGTCAGTGATGACAAACTGCATTGAGTTTTTTTGGTTTTCTTTATTTGGTCATTAAGACATAAAACCCACAGCAAAAACTCAAAAAGACAAGAGTAATAGATTGCAGGAAATGTCTTACAGTGTGGTTTAACAGTTTCCAGTTCCTGTTTTTTCTTTTTACAGAAATATGATTCATTTAAAAGCCAAAAATAAGAAACCCAGTTGTTATATTATTCTATCTTCAGTGGGCAGTTGGTGAAAGTTTTGTTAAATTTGGATGATGCTGGAAATAACATATTTTCTTTAGTAATATCTATTTTCTTTAGTTTGAGTTATGTATTTTTATACATCTCCAAAAATATGTAATATTAAAATGACTTAGCTGTAAAGAAGCAATTTAAATGGAACATCCTGAACCTGAACATGTGTTTGACAACCTTAGCCCACCACCTCCCAGCATACAGATTATGCATGCAAAAAAATGACCTGCAATTAAAAGACAGCTGTTTGGTGGAATCTGGGCCTATGAACAAAATCAATCATCAACTGTCACAAAGTCAGATTCAGAACAGAATTATTCATAGCTTTGTCATGCTTTTTCATTTTTGCACTACAGAGCACTTTAGGTTAGTGTGTTATTAACATTAAGATCAACATTAACAATAACGTGTATTAAAGGTCTGAGTTGAAGGCAACTGCCGGAACTTGTTAAAATGTCATACAGGTTAAGACACCTAAATTATTCATTCACATCTGTAGCTTATAATAACATTATATTCTCAAACAAACTCTAAACATCATTTTCATGAATGGAAGTAGGTGTATTAGGCAGAATAGACTCATAACAATTACAATTTAATACCCTTCGATTGCTAGTTTCTGATTGTGGATGTTTGCATTTGCCTGCTATTGCTAATCCTCACTGTCATTGATGAAACCTGTTCTCTGTTATCAAGCCTTAGTTCTTCTTTTAGGCCTTCTCTGCTATTTTTAATCATTTATTATTTTATACTTAACCTTCCCCCTCCACACATACACACAATTTGACATTTAGAACGTGTGCAATACAAATTCAATAAATCTATGCACAATAATTTGCTGCTGTGTAATTGAAAGTGTTTTTTACTAAGAGATGCCTTTTTTAAATATATTTTTTAGATGTACCTTTTAACATTTTTATTATTTACACACTTTTATTCAGCTTCACTTGTCTGTTTGTCTGTTTGGTACAAATGTTGTAATCGATTTTTCGACCACTTCCCGATGTTCAATTAAGCTGAAATT
>JAOUQT010329872.1:0-13511 GCA_025769995.1 Xyliphius kryptos
CTATTACATAATGCTTGGTTTAAACAAACTCTTTAAAGTTTGCTGAGTTTTTCACTTTTGTTAAAGTGAGCTTAGATATTAATGTTAATAGTATTAACATTAACTATTAAAGCATTAACTATTAAATTTTAAACTAGACTTAACTATTAAATTTGCTCAGATTTCAATGCTTTCCCTCAGTGTAAACAATCACTTTTATTAGTTAACACTCTTGTATCTACTACCTATTGCTTATTGTTAACAAGCTTCTTATATTTTGCTTAGCTTTTTTTACTTCTGATTTTTTTTTTAATATGTAGAATGTGTATAAACGATCAAACTTTGCAGTTCACATTGTTGTAACTATTGCATACTGCTTCGTTTAAACAAACTTTTTAAAATTTGCCCAGTTCTCCAAGCTTAGATTTCAATGTTAATACTATTGCTATAGTACAGTTTTAAAGTTCACACTTGTATTAAAGGCCAATTCTTTGCTGTTTTAACAAACTAAAAGCTTTGCAGTGTTGATGCTATTACCACAGTACAGTTTTAAATTTCACAGTAATGTAAATAGACAATTCTGTGCTGTTTTAACAAACTATTACATTTGCTCAGACTTCATTCTAACCCAAAATTGTTTTCCCACAGTATAAACAATGAAATTCAATATTTAACACTATTGTAACTACTTCCTAGTGCTTATTTTCAACAAGCTCTTATAGTTTATTTAAATCTGCACTTCTGATAAGGGTTTGTTTAGAGTTTTTTTCAACGTGAAAAATGTGTATAAACAATCACACTTTGCAAATTGGCACAGTACTTTACTTTTGTTAAAGTTAGGTTAGATTTCAATGTTGATATTATTACTATAGTACAGTTTTAAAGTTTACACAATTGTAAATTGTAATTGCAATTTTGTGCTTTTTTAACAAACTTAAAGTTTGCTCGGTTCTTCACTTTTTAAGTACGATTTGATTGTTGATACTTTTTCCATAGTACAGCTTAAGATTCAACACTTCTGTTTTTAACAAACTATTAAATTTGCTCAGATTCCAATGCTTTTCCTCAGTTTAAACAATCACATTGACCAGCTAACACTATTGTAACGACCACCAATTTTTTATTTTTTTAACAAGCTCTTATAATTTGCTCAAATCTGCACTTCTGATAAGTGTTTCTTTAGATTTTCTTTTTCAACGGGAAAAATCTGTATAAACAATCAACCTTTGCAATTCACATTGTTGTTACTATTGCATACTGCTTGGTTTTAACAAAATCTATAAAGTTGGCCCAGTTCTTCACTTTTGTTAAAGTTACTTAGATTTTAATTACTATAGTGCAGTTTTAAAAATTACACTAATGTGACTAGGCAGTTTTGTGCTGTTTTAACGAACTATTTAATTTACTAGGTTTTCAATGCTTTTTCTTAATGTAAAAAATCAAATGTACTAGTTAACATTATTGTAACTACTACCTATTGCTTATTTTTAACAAGCTCTTAATATTTGGCTCAATTTTGTACTTCTGATAAAGGTTTGTTTAGATTTTATTTTATTTAATGCGTAGAATGTTTATAAACATTCAACCTGTGCAATTCACGTTGTCGTAACTATTGCACACTGCTTGGTTCTTTACTTTTGGTAAAGTTAGCTTAACTTTAATGTTGATACTATTACTATAGTACAGTCTTAAAGTTGACACTATGTAACTGCTGTTTTAACAAATTATTAAATTTCATATTTCATATTCATAATGGTCATCTAAATTCAGGCTGAGGGACCTAATTTTAAGATAAGGTTTGAAAGGATTGTTTAAAGCAGCCAGAGTATAAATGATAGTCATTGGGATAGTCAAAGACTAAGCAGGTGTGGTCTAGTTGAGTGAATGGATAGGCAACCACTATTAAAACTTTGGTTCAAACCGAATTCAAAGGCAAAAACCTTTCTTTTTCACTCTTTCACTCACACTCACTCGCTCACTTATTTGTCAATGGTTACCGTTGCCTAAAATGGCTTAAGCCACTAGTCCAAGATGGTGGTGCTTTACATCTAGGACTAGTAGTTATATTGCCTATATAGGCAGCATTATGCTTCCCAAGTTTGATCATCCAAGTGTCTGGCTGAGGGACCTGATCTTCACTTTATTGTAGTGTCCAATGCAACCAAAGTGGAAATGGAGGGTTGCTAAAGCTCATTTAGGTGTGGCCAAGTTAGGTGTATGAATGAACAACCATTTTGAAAACTTCATTTCAAACGTTATTTTCAAGGGCAATAACTTTTCTTTTTTTCTCACTTATTTAATTACTCACCTGTTATTGATAAAATTTACCCAAAATAACTTAAGCAACTAGTCCTTGATGGTGGCGCTAATACATGTAAGTTTTTGGCTGTGATACCAAATCTAAACGTTATTGCTTAAAATACTTGATTTTAATATAAGCTTTATATAAGAGGGGTAATGAAGTTTTCCCAAAAAAGCCTAAATTATTAGGCTTAGATAAGTGACTTATAGTTACAATGGTGTAAAGTGATGAACAACTGCTCACTAAAATGTAATTATACTGCTTAATTTAAAAAAATTTTTTAACAGAGTGCTCAGTTATTTATTTTTGATAAAGTTTGTTTAGATTCCAATGTTAAAATTCACTATAAACAATTAAACAAACAATTAAATCTTACAGCTTACAGTAATGTAGCTATGATTTACTGATTAGTTTCAAATAACTCTTTTTAGTTTTCCTCTTTTGCCACTTTTGATAAAATTTGCTTAATTAATGTTTAGTTTGACTATAAACAATCAATCTTATCAGTTCACATATTTGTTTCTATAACTTAATGCTGTGTTTTAAAAAACTTTTTCTCAGTTCTTCACTTTTGATTAAGTTTGCTTAGATTTTATTGTTTTCCTTAAATATAAAATAGTCATATTTTATTGTAACTACATTGCCATCGCCACACTGGTTGCATTGCATTGTTTCAAAGCTTATTTTTAGCTTAAAATCAAATATTCTAATTAATAAAGTTAAGAGTGTGTTCCCCAGCCAGACACTTAGGTAATGCAAAAAAATAACTTAGAAAGCATAATATTGCCTATAGAGTCAAGCACCACCACCCAGGACTAGAAGCTTAGGTGACTTTGGGCAAACGTAACCATTTAAAATAAGTGAGGTAATAAGTGAGTGAGTAAATAAGTACAAAAGAAAAGTAGGTTTAGTGGTTGCACGGTTCAAATCCCAATCTGGGTAGAGTGTCCATCTTCTCCCTGTGTCCGTGTGGGTTTCCTCCGAGTTCTACGGTTTTTACCCACATTCCAAAAACATGGATTCAAGGTAAACTGCTTTTTTTTGTTTTTGTGTGTGGCTGTGTCAGTGAGTGTGTACCCAGCGGTGTGTGTGTGCGTGTACCCTGCGATGGATAATGGATACACCCTGTCCTGGGTACAGGGTGTATAAGAATAAGCAGAATATAATGAATAAATGAATGAAAAAATTAAAATAAATAAAAAAGTTTGAACCGAAGTTTACCAAATAGTTAATAGAATCCATTAATTCTCTGAACAAGACCACACATGCTCAGCGTCAACTATTATTCTTAAGCGTTTTTTACTCATGGGCCACATTAAAAAACTAAAATTTGATGAGTGGGTGGGCTGGGATCAATGTGGGAGGGAGGGAACGGCGTGCTGGCGTGTAAAGTGATGTCATATAAATGACATGGAAAAACTTACATAAGAGGTTTGGATCCTTACCTAAGCATAAGCAAATATATTGCATTTTGATCATATCCAGAATTGTGCCTATAAATATGACCTAAAAGACTGATGAGCAGAAGACTGCGAAGCATTACGTGCAGAACAAAAAGACTTAGGAACAGCTTCATATCAGAAGCTGTGTGGCTCATAAACTCCTTTTAACAAAAACATTACAGTCACTCCACAACATTTCCCCTCACTGGTAACCATTGAAAATGACAACAAAGCCTCCGTGAATCCTTGAATTATGCAGGCGTGGGCAAATGATTGACTCGTGGGCCTTATTGAGAACTAAAATTTGACTGGGGGGGGCTGTTTTTGCATCAGATTTATAGCGGGCTAGCATGTAAAGTGATGGAAATAGCATGAAAAACTTACATGAGAGGTTTGAATTCCTGCATGGAAATGTAAACGTTATTCTGCAAATATTCAGAATTTTTAAAGATATCCAGTACTCAGTTTCCTATAATTATGACCTACAAGACTCCGCCTTTTTCTTTAACTTGCTTACTATATCGTTGTTAACTTGTGTTGGAGACATGTAAATGATTCTGCTTTCATCTCTTACAATGAATACACTTGCAGGAGCATTTTGTGTTTCTAATATAATAAAAGAGTGTTAAAGTATAACCTGGGATGACCTTTTTACTTTTTGTACTCAGAATTAATGAGATCACATTCCTTTTCCTATCTCTTGCCTGTACAGCAAAGAAATTAGCTTTTGGTCATCTGTTTTCTCTGTGTCTGAGAAACACTCCCTCTATCCTATCTTTATAAGAACAGTGTATGATCTAGGAGTTTTCTTTAGAGCTTACTAAGGCAAGATCTCTATATAATTAATTAAATACTTTATATGCACTACCGGTTTCGCTCGTGTCTTATTTCCACCACAGGTTTTGGCGTCATGAACAGGATCAGCAAGGATTGGTACCTGGGGTCTGACCACTGAGGATGCTCCTCTGCTGACTGAGCTGGAAGAATTGGGAACCCCACAAGAATAAGGGAAAGTACCACCAGAGTGAGCTGATAGAGGGAAATACGTGCCTATGCTGCTTGATCTGCCGGATCTGCCGGTGGAAGAAATCCTTTAGTGTAAGTACGATCCTTTCGGGATGATTTCAGTGTCTCAGTGAAAATTATTCAGGGACCTATAAGAGTACTAGACAAATTGGGAATTTATCGCTCCTTGTAGACATACATAGTGAGAAAATAAAGAAGCCACGCGAGACACTTAGAGAGGAAAGAGTCCCGACTGTTTTTGATCTCCAAATTGTGGAACAGTGCAGACAAAGGAACATGGAGAAATCGCAGAGCAAATGTTATGAATTTAAATTATGGAAAGAATCTGCCTGTTTATTTTATCAGATGTGTAAAAGATACGGTACTGACAACTGTAAATATGTCCCGTACTGGATAGAGCAGTGCGGCTTTTGTGAGACAGGTACAATTAGAGTACAATATTTACAGAGGTTATATCAGAGAGTGCAAGTGCAACCACATCCTAGGAATAAACAGGCTAATAAGTACTTTAATTAGCATAAGGTAGACATGTTAGTGAAAGCCAAAGAATGGTTACAGGAAGCTGAGGTTAGAGATCAGCAGAAGAAGCAGACAAATACTAAGGTAGGGACCACTAATTTCTCTCCTCAGTGTGTTTCTGTAGATCCTAACCTTGATGCTGGCCCATCTAGGCGTCGACAACCACCAGCCGTACCACAAAATTTGCCTGATCCACTGCTGTTGCAACCAGACCGGGTGATAATTCCAATCGCTCCCACTCGCCCTACCCCTCCTGCCATTGCTATTACAGAAAAAAAACACCTGTGAATCCTCCTCCCTACGATGAGAAGAACTGACCGGGCCCAAACCACGAAGTCTGAGACGCACTAAAAAGGGCTGAAGAAGAAGCCAAGCGAAAAGAACAACAGCCTAATAGCAAGCCAAAGATAAAGGCAAAGTTCACAGTGGACACAGTGGACCCACTGCCAGAATCCAACTCAGAGGAAGAAGATGAACAGCTTTACCAACCACCCTCTCCCATTCAGCTTCACAAGTGAAAGGTGAAGACCTCTGAGGACATACAAGCTCCGATGGTTGAAATGTCCGAACCCTGAAGGCGTCATCATGGTCCATCAATACTGGACGACTGAGGACATTATGAAAGCAGCTGAGGGACTCCACAAACAAGATGATCTGGGGGGACAGCGCTTCGCACAGACCTGGAGAATTTTGTCCAGTCCTGTTGACCAACGTCTAGTGAATTAAGACGACTATTGATGACAAAGTAGGGCTGCCAGTACAATCGAGGCAACCACCACTGGCCAGGAAATGACCTTAGACTGCAAGCAGCGAGATGGCGAGAAGGTGTCAGATTTTCTGGTCAGATTAACGCATGTTCACACAGACTGTTGCGGCATTCCAAGACCTGATTGCAGAGCTGGGGCCCCAGTGGACGTTACACCCTGGAAGGCCCACCTGGGGAATAGCTTTATCATGAACATGAGAAAAGACATCAGTGACCTCATCAAACAGCACTGCATCGGCTTCAATACTGCCACCCTCACAACCATCGAAGAACATACCAAACATCATGTGCAGCAATTAAAACAAAGGACAAAAAACAAGCCCAGAAAAAGGAGGACACCACCCACCAGACGATGTTAACCATGGTCCAGAATGTACCGGGACAGGCAGGAGGAAGTGGCCGTGGCCATGGAAAGAGGGAGGGGAGGATGCAGGATGGACCTTAACCAAGTTCAGTGTTACAACTGTAAGAAGTATGGACACTTTGCTCAAAAGTGCGAGGAAGATCCGGCAGAAGAGGGTACTGCTGGGCTGACAGTGGAGGAACAATGAAGGCCAGTGGAGGGGCAGGACTACAGAACGCGAGAGGAAGACACCAAAATGGAAGTGACAAATTTAATATAAGCATGCATTAATTAGCAAATTAGTAAATTAGTACGTTTCCACGTGGTTTACCTAAAACTGATATATGTGTCGAGGGAAAGACTTCGACGTTTTTCGTGGATCGTGGGGCTACTCACTCGGTTATAACCGATAGGGAATTTTTGCGTGCATGTGCTCCGGGTTTAAGTGTAAAAGTGATAGTGATAGGGAGAACACCAGTTTTTGAATGTGTGTCCGTGCCTCTCCAGTGCCAATGTAGGAGATAGAATCTTAAAACATAAACATCTTAAACATTGCTTTCTCAAACATGCATTATGAATCTTTTAGCATCTGATTTAATGTGTAAATTACAGTGTGTATTACAGAGTACTCTGGGTGGATTGTTTATCTATTTATAGCCTTTTGTGTTTGAATGGCAGTGTAATGATGTCGATGCAAAAGATGCACTGTGCGAGCAGGTGAAGCGTGTGCTTCCCCACACACTGCACCCACAATCAGCCATCTTATATCATTGCACTGCTAAGTGTGACTGACGACCCTATGTACAGGTTAAACTTTAAGTTGGGAACGGAGGAAATGCTTACGTTGACCTTTTTAGTCTGGGATGACCACTGGGACGCTGGTTTAGTACAACTGACTGATGATCAATGGTCCTTATACGAGGTTCCTGATTCAGCTCCTCATGTGTCACTGGCTTCAAGTACACTGGAGCCTATGGTGCAGCAAATTGGCCCGTGGGCATTATCAATCATGAAAATCACAGATTGGCAAAAATCACATTACTATAGTCCCACTGCCAATGTAGCAAACAAGGTTACAGTTCCTGTTACCAGTGACACGAAGTGCTGAATCTTTGGCAGAAACCGCGCATAGCGTGTTTAATTGTGTTTTGTTTTCTCATGAAGAGGAAGAGTTGTCTATTGTCCCTGATGAAGCCTGGGCAAAAGGGGAAAAAATGTGGGTCTCATATGGGGATGAGAGCCAGTAAAGATAAGGCCAAAATCAGCACCACACCAGCACCAGAATCCCCCTAAACAAGATGCAATAGAGGGGATTAGACCAGTATTTGAGGCCCTTTTGGAGGCAGACATAATCATCCCCTGCCCCGAGTCCCCTTTTAGGACTCCCAGTTAAATAGCCTGGTAAAAATGAATGGCGTTTTGTGCAAGACCTCCGAGCCGTGAATGCAGCTGTACACCCACGCGCTCCCGAGGTCCCAAACCCATACACCATACTATCACAAGTCCGCCTGCTTGCGAGTGTTTTTCTGTGATCGATTTGGCAAATACTTCTTTTAGTGTCCCAGCACAAAGATAGCCAGTTCTGGTTTGCATTTTCATTTGAGGGGAAACTGTACACCTTTACACGCTTGTGTCAAGGTTACTGTGAATCACCTACCATTTACAACCAAGCTTTGGCTGACAGTTTGTCTAGTCTGCATATTCCAGCAGGCACGTTCCTCTGCAATATGTGTTTGATTTGCTAGTGGCAGCACCAAGCAGAGATCTATGCAAGGAGACCACCTTAAGGTTGCTCAAACACCTGGCCCTAAATGGACACAAGGTCTTACGCTCTAAATTACAATATTTCTCTCAGACCGTCAAGGTTTTTGGACACAGTATCACAATGCATCAACACACAGCCCTATTAGATGTGCCAAACGTAACAGTTAAGGGGTGTACAAATCTAAATCCTACCTCACTACTGCCAGTTCCAGAGGAGGAAAGGCCTCATGATTGCAGTCAAACCTTTAATCTGACGTGTTCCCAACACCCTGATTTCTGAGAGGAACAAATCCCCAATGCAGATTTAGAACTAAATCTTTTGCTTCCTGCTGCGGTGTCAGTTATTAAATGTGCAGCTCACACCAAAGGTAAGGATACCATCGCACAGGGAAATGCGCTGGCCAACTTAACTGCTAAATATACAGCCCTCCACGCACCGCTGCAAGCGACACAGTTTCCCCATTTGCAAGACAGCACCGCTATTTCTACTTATAACATTCAATTGTTGGCCACCCCACGTGAGTGGCTCAGTGGGCATAAAACTTTTGTGGGAAAGTGTCAAATGTGTGGACTCATACACCCACAAATCACCCCTGTTTACCTCGCGCATACATGTTAGGATGAATTAAAATTGCTCGTGGCAGAAGCCACAGGAGCAAAGGGGTAATGGTGGGTTACATCACTAAAGATTGGTATGCACCAGGTATCAGTACGGCGACTCAAAATTTTTGTTCATCGTGCCTCATATGTGCAAAAAACCACACCAGTGCGGGACACCCCGCCGCCCACTGAACCATTCCAACATTGGCAAATAGATTTTGTGGAGCTAACACCATCAGAAGGAAAAAATTTCCTCCTCGTCTGTGTTTGCATGTATAGCAAATGGACTGAGGCCTTCGCTACAAAGAAGCAGGACGGGGAAGCTGTGTCAAAAGCACTTTTGAGAGAACTCATACCCAGATGGGGGCTGCCTCAACGAATCTCTAGCAACAATAGGACTCCCTTTGTGCATAAAGATATGAGAAAGCATTGTAGTTACTACCCAGCCAGTGCAGGAGCAGTGGAACGCACCAATAGCAATATCAAAATGGGATTGGGTAAGATGACTCAGGAAACTGGATTGCCATGGAATAAATGTCTGCAATTGGTCCAGTGGCAATGCAGAACCCACCCACAGGCACAAACCAAATTGTCAGCCTTTGAGATAGTGTTTGGCAGACCACCCAATACTGGAGTGGGGCCTCCTCCTTTGGATGAACATTTGCTCGAGGAATCTCAACCGACTAAGAAACCTGAGGACACACATTACAGACATCCTGAAGACAAGGTGTACTGGCAATTTTTTAACTTCACAGCCAAAGACAATGAGAACATGAGTAACAAACTTGTATGCTCAGAGTTTAGACATGTTGTTAGCAAAGGAAGGGGGATGTGCGTTGTGGTAGGCCAACAAGTTTGTTCATATATTCCACCAAATGATACACCTGCGGAAAACATTTCCAAGGCTTTGAAAGAGATAAAAAGGGTGGCGGATCAGTTACGCAGGGATGAAGAGGGTACAGGAAGTTGGAACTGGAATTTTTGGTCATGGACCTTTGGATGGAAGACAATGTTTTTATCATGGATTCCTGTTATTGCTGTTTTTATTGTTCTGTTATATATTACCTTTGCTATGTTACCTATATTACCTATTACCTTTTATCTGTTAGTGCTTGTCAATGTAAGATCCACAGCTCGCCCTTCTCCTAATCGCGATCCGACGGCTCACATGGTGATGGAGGTGAAGGGGCGGGAGGTGAAGGGGCGTGGTACATCACTGGAGTATTAACCGGGCACCCCTATATAAGGCTCCCGCGAGTTGCCGCTGATCGCGTTGCTTTAATGTTGTTACTCATCCTCCGTGGAAGTTCGGCGTTTTTTGCCTTTCCGGAGTTCTCTAAGACTGTCCTCTCTTTCAGCCATAGCCGCGAGGTCTTCCTTTTGGCGGATGAGGGGAGCGTTTCCTCGCCGTGGCTGTAATACATCTATCTCCGCTTCCTGGCTACCACGCAAGTCCGAGGCGGTAGTTGGGCCTCCAGCATTTTGTTTTGTGCATGGCGTCGCGCCGGCGTTAAGTTGTTCGTTTGGATCTTTTGGATTTTGTTTATTCCTTATTTTAGCTTATCGAAAAGACTGTAAAAACTGTAAAAAAAAAACTTGGCTATGGACCCTGTGGTATTTCTTACCTTGTGGAGGGTCATTATGACAGAAAGCAACGCCTCGCCGCCCGATCTGGGTACACCCGAAGCTCTCCTCCTGACATTGGGACAACGTCTGGAAGAATTGCACCAGGAATTCCTTAACATGTCTTCCACTATGCATGTCATTCTGTCCCGTCAAGAGTCGCAGGAACAGGCAATGCAGACGCTTCGAATCCAGGCATCAGAAGGAGCTACACCCCCGACTATACCAGCGGCGACTGGGTCAGGTTCGTCCAGCTCCTTGCATCTCACTGAGCCTGAAAGATATGAAGGCGATCTGGAGAAGTGCATGACATTCCTGTTCCACTGCAAACTATATTTGGCCAACAGACCGCCCATGTCGGACGCACAGCGTGTTATTTTCATTATGTCTCGGCTAATTGGCCGGGCAGGTGACTGGGCCGCCGCACTATGGGAAGCTAGGACTCTGGAAACACAGGACTACTCCCAGTTTCTAAATCTTTTCCGGAACACCTTTGATCACTCGCGGCACGGAAGGCCGTGTGGGGAGCTGTTGCACGAACTACAGCAGGGTGATCGTCCAGTGTCCAGTTATGTGCTCGACTTCCGCACGTTATCCGCCAGGGCGGGTTGGAATGAACCTGCGCTGATTGCTACTTTCCGGGCAGGGTTACGCCCGGACATACGGAGAGACTTGGCATGTTATGATTCACAGATGTCACTCGAGACTCTCATTTCCACCTCCATCAACTTGTGCCAACTCCGCCGCAGCCGCTCTACCAAAGACGTCTCTCGACCTGCCATCGAGACTTTCTCCTACCCTCGCAAGGGCCCGGCCGAAACCCCCATGCGGGTGGACGAAGTTCATTTATCACGGGCTGAACGTATGCGCCGCTCCCGGGCAGGATGATGCATGTACTGCGGCAGCGCGGATCATATGTTGGATTCATGCGAGGTGCGACCCCGATCCAGTGCCCGTACTCCTCGTCCTCGCCACGAACTCCCGCCTAAAGGTTCTGCTGCACCTCCGGTAAGCGCCACCGGGCGGGAGTCGTCCACGTCCTGGAGGATTCCAGTAGTGGTGTAGATCCAAGGCACGGAGCATAGGTTCAGAGCACTTATTGACTCGGGAGCAGAGGGGAACTTTTTAGATAAAACCCTCACTGAGAAATGGGGGGTTCGTAGTTATCCACTGCCGGAGGGGTTGCCCGGAGGGGTGGACGGGCATCCTGTTAATGAGGGAAAGGTTACGCATTACACGGAACTTATTAAGATCCAAGTTAGTGCTTTACATACTGAACTAATTTCATTTTTTTTTAATTTCACCCTATCCTTTTAAATCCTTTCACCCTATCCTGCCGTCTAAATGTTTTATTAATGCGGTGCGTTGGGATCTGGATTGCGAAATTCGTCGCGTGTTACGCAATATTTACACCCCTCAGAACCTTCCCAAGGGGTTAATTTATGTCCCCACGGCATTTCGCAGTCGTCTCATAACATGGGCGCACACTTCTTTGTGCACAGGTCATCCGGGAGTCGCACGCACTATCCAAATCCTCTGGAGAAAATATTGGTGGGAGACACTGAGCAAAGACACGCATAGATTTGTGTCCTCATGTTCGGTATGTGCTGCGTGTAAAACGCCCAAATCGTTACCCGTTGGTAAGTTGGTTCCGCTACCCATCCCTGCTCGCCCTTGGTCACATGTCGCGGTGGACTTTGTCACCGATTTGCCCCTATCGGAGGGATTTAACACCATCCTCACTGTAAGCGACCGATTCTCCCGGGCAATCAAATTCATTCCACTTAAGGGTCTCCCATCTACATTTTACACAGCAGACTTACTATTTCACAGGATTTTTTGCTCCTTTGGCATTCCGGAAGATATACTGTCAGACCGTGGTTCTCAGTTCACTTCAGCAGTATGGAGGTCGTTTTTCGAAAAACTAGGCACTTCCGTGAGTCTTTCCTCGGGTTCACACCCTAAGACTAATGGGTTTTGCGAGCACTCTCATCAGGAGCTAAACAAATTCCTGCGCGTTTTCTGCCACAACAACCCCACTGACTGGCCACGATTCTTACCCTGGGCAGAGATTGCTCAGAATTCGTTGCGGCATTCGGCCACAGGGCTCACACCCTTCCAACGCGTGTTTGGGTATCAACCACCGTTTGCCCCCTGGATCCTGAACCATCTTCTGCTCCCACGGTGGACGATTGGTTTCGTCGTAGTGAGGAGGTGTGGTTGCAGGTGCATCGGCGTATTCAAGACGCTACGCTACGGGTTAACCGGTTTGCTGACCGCCGCCGTCTGACTGCACCATCTTATGCTCCGGGTGATCTGGCTTGGCTTAGCTCGAAAAATTTACGCTGCCGCACCAGCTCGCATGGACAAAGCTGCTGCCAAAATTTGTTGGCCCTTATCGTGTCCGCGAACGCATTAACAAGGTGACTTATCGCCTGGCGTGGAGAGTTTATCCCGTTTTCCACGTCTCTTTCCTCAAACCTTTTGTGTCAGGACCGTTGGATAATGAGTGGAGGGAGTCCTTCGGGAACAACTCTGTACGTGGGGTCCCTGGGGTATACAGGGTCGCGGGGGTCAAGACGGGTGGGTAGCAATATCCAATATTTGGTCGATTGGGAGGGGTTCAGTCCGGAAGAGCGCAGTTGGGTTAAGGCCAGCTGATTGTGGATTTCCACTCTGCCCATCCTAATCGCCCTGCCCGCAGACCCAGGGGTCGGCCGCCACATGTCATTTTTACTCTTCATCACGGCACACCCGCCTTACCCGTCAGGGGGAGGGTAATGTAAGATCCACAGCTCGCCTTTCTCCTAATCGCGATCCGTCAGCTCACATCGTCCCGGTGAGGGGGCGTGGTACATCACCGGAGTATTAACCGGGCACCCTATATAAGGCTCACGCGAGTTGCCGCTAATCGCGTTGCTTTAATGTTGTTACTCATCCTCTCCTAGGAGTTCACCGCGTTTTTTGCCTTTCCGGAGTTCTCTAAGACTGTCCTCTCTTTCAGCCATAAGGCTCATTTATGCTCAACGTTAAATACGGAAACGGATACGGACGGAGCCTTCTGTCCGTACTCTGCGTTCATTTCGTACGTAATTTGCACGTTTTCTGAAAGCTTACGGATGCGGACGGGACGGAGCAATACCACTG